>ML392350.1:10964-26909 GCA_005239525.1 Nicotiana knightiana
GAGCAGGTATTCAGTGGAACACAAAGATCTAGCGCAAGATCAGACTATGTGTTTTTTCCCCCTCTTTTGAACTTAAACTCGTTATTCTTTCCTACCTTTAACATTGACCCTAAACTACGTTGTCAGTCTGTGTGTAGGTTTTTGTCCAATAATACCCATATTTGATGTACAAGCACTTGTTTATGTACGTGCGAATGTTACTATGGATTGCAATAGTCTTTCTACAAATAAACTCCCTTGGACTAGCTACAGCGACTGATTTATGTAGTCTTCTTTGATTTATTTTGCACGCAAAGTGGATTAAGGATATAGATGATTTATATAATAGACTCCGAACTATTTTTGGGATTAAGTCCTAGCTGTTGTTATTTCTCTAAGTGAAGTAGAATTGATATCATTTTGCTGTTGACACCAACAAAAGATTCATATCCTTTTGTGTTTGGAGCAGATACTGGCGATCATGAGGCAGCAGCTGAAACTTTTTCTGTCGCTGATGATAAGAAAAGAATCCCTCCGCCAATTATGGGATTAACCCCTTTAGATTATCTGGATGGGTCTTGCATAATCAAGGAGAGGATGACACAGGCACTTCGATACTTAAAAGAATCAACAGGAGAACGAGTGTTAGCTCAGGTCTGGGCACCTGTTAAGAATGGCGGTCGCTACATGCTTACAACTTCAGGGCAGCCTTTTGTTCTTGACCCCGACTGTAACGGGCTTCATCAGTATCGAATGGTTTCTTTGATGTATATGTTTGCTGTGGATGGGGAGACTGATGGAGTTCTAGGACTTCCAGGCCGTGTCTACCGGAAAAAGTTGCCAGAATGGACTCCAAATGTGCAGTATTATTCCAGTAAAGAGTTCCCTCGTCTTAATCATGCCCTGCATTACAATGTTCGAGGAACTTTGGCGTTGCCAGTATTCGAACCATCTGGTCAGTCTTGTGTTGGTGTACTGGAGATCATAATGACCTCCCAGAAAATCAACTATGCTCCTGAAGTTGATAGAGTATGCAAAGCACTTGAGGTTGGCTCTTGTACCCTTTCTGTTACATATCTCTCTGACAAATTAGTATGTCTCACTGACACTCGATAGCTTGTTTGCTGCACCAATTCTGTGGTGTTTGAATGCTAAATTATTATTAATGTTGCCATACTCGTTATTGACTGAGGTTATATTCATAGATCAAAGTGGTGAAAAAATTTCCAAATTTTAAGCACTACGCCATACATCATTATATGCGTTTTACCTAAGTGCACATTTGTGTTAATGGAGCAGCTAAGTTTTTAGTGGATAGACTTAGCTGAAGTTTCTTCTGGCTCGCCGTATCATCTTTCTAGCAGTCATTTTTAAGTGTCTTTTCAACTCATCAATAAGAACATCTAAAGGAGGCGGTTCTTGAAAACCTGTATCTTGCTTTTGATTGCTGCGTATTGGTGACAGAATCTCATACTGGTGGACGATCAACAAGCTACTGTCCAAAGTTTTTAGAGAATCTGGATGAATAACCAGATGTGAATTTTAATTAAGTACATGATGGGATTAAGAATGAATCTCATGTAACCTGTAAGTATATACTATAAAGCTGTGTCAGTAGTTGTATGCTAAACTCACAGACTGGAGGGGAAGTTTGTTTCTTGTGGCGAGCAAAAGCTGGTAAAGGACTTCTGAAAGTATTTCTATTAGTGTATTCATCATTCTTTTGGAGATTTTGTGACTCTGTTAGATGTGTTCTGATGAACTGGAGTCACCCTGTTCAAGATCAAATCTGTCTTTTCCTTCCATGTGCATGTAATCAATTGCTTCCCTTCCTGCAGTGAATGGGAAATTTTGATAGTTTTGCCAGTTCATGAAGATGCATTAGAGCATGTGCTCTTCACTGCATGGGATATCAAATTATCAGCTAGTGTTTAATCAACTATTTTGATATATACTTAAGTAGTTATTATCTTTGTTATCACTAAGATACATCATCATGTAACCCAAATGCATAGCTTTTCCGGCCCTTTTTTTCTACATTGAACATCAACTCCTTTTTAAGTGATTTCAGTTTTTCTGCAGGCAGTGAATCTAAAAAGTTCAGAGATATTGGACCACCCAAACACTCAGGTGAGCAAAAAAAAATTCTGGACACATCTCATCTAAGTTGTTCTTCTTTGTTGTCTGAACAAGTCTATGTCGTTGGGTATTCTATGAACCAGATCTGTAATGAAGGTCGGCAGAATGCATTGGTTGAAATCTTGGAGATATTAACAGCTGTATGTGAAACTTATAAATTGCCTCTGGCTCAGACATGGGTTCCATGCAGGCATCGCAGTGTTCTGGCTGATGGCGGTGGGTTGAAAAAGAGTTGCAGTAGCTTTGATGGAAGCTGCATGGGACAAGTCTGTATGTCCACAACGGATGTTTCGTTTTATGTGGTTGATGCTCACATGTGGGGTTTTCGTGAGGCCTGTGCCGAGCATCACTTACAAAAGGGACAGGGAGTAGCTGGAAGGGCATATGCTTCTCAAAAATCATGTTTCTGTGAAGATATAAGGCTATTTTGCAAAACGGAGTACCCTTTGGTGCACTATGCACGTTTGTTTGGGTTGTCCAGCTGTTTTGCAATCTGCTTACGGAGCACTTACACTGGCAATGATGATTACATTTTAGAGTTTTTTCTGCCACCAAATGATGGAGACTACAATGACCAGCTAGCTTTGCTGAACTCACTCTTATTGACGATGAAGCAGCACTTTAGGAGTCTTAGGGTTGCTTCTGGGGAGGAACTTGAGCATGACTGGGGTTCAGTTGAGGTCATCAAAGCATCCATGGAAGATAAACTTGGTTCTAGGCTTGAATCTGTGCCAACAACCAAATCTCTTCCGCAGCCTGCTAGTGTAGTAAATGGAAGGGTGCCTCCTGATCTAATGGAAGAGCAACAGTCCCCTGTGGAATTGAATGTTGCAAAAGTTGCAGAGGGCGTAAATGGTACAGCTGAATCCCATAATCATGCCTCTTTCTCTGAGAATAAAGGCACTTGTAAGAAATCAGAGAGAAAACGTGGAAAAGCTGAGAAAACAATTAGCTTAGAGGTTTTGCAACAGTATTTTGCTGGAAGTCTCAAGGATGCTGCGAAGAGTCTTGGTGGTATGTTTTTCAAATTATTAGGAACTTATCCTTCACTATTTTTTCCTTAATTAAATGTGCATTTTTCCTTTACCAGTGTCATTGCGGATTTGACTATTCTCGTTAATGTTCTCGCATATACAGTTTGTCCAACTACAATGAAGCGCATTTGCAGGCAGCATGGGATCTCCAGATGGCCATCTCGCAAGATAAACAAGGTTAACCGGTCCCTTTCAAAGCTAAAACGTGTAATTGAATCAGTGCAAGGAGCTGATGGAACATTCAGCCTGACTTCACTTGCACCAAATTCACTTCCTGTTGCTGTTGGTTCTATTTCTTGGCCTGCAGGCGTGAATGGTTCGCCGTGTAAGGCTTCTGAGTACCATGAAGAGAAGAATGAGCTCTCCAACCATGGAATGCCAGGAAGTCATGAAGAAGCCGAACCCTCAAATCAAATTATGGAAAGTAGGATTATTGGGAATGAAGAGTTCTCTCCGAAGCAGAATGGTTTTGTGCGTGAAGGGTCACATAGGTCCAGAACAGTTAGTGGCTCGAGAGAAGAGAGTGCAGGGACACCTACCTCCCATGGTTCATGCCAAGGTAGTCCTTTCCCTGCAAATGAATCTTCCCCTCAGAATGAGTTGGTTAATTCACCTACACAGGAGTCGTCTGTAAAAGTGGGTGGCTCTTCGGAACCAGCTCGTCAGACCACAGGAGAAATCAATTTATCCACTGCATTCCTAATGCCTGGGCCTTATATTCCAGAACACACCCAGCAACTATTTGGGGGAATGCTAGTTGAGGATGCAGGGAGTTCACATGATCTGAGAAATCTTTGTCCGGCTGGAGATGCCATGTTTGATGACCGTGTCCCGGAATACAGTTGGACAAACCCACCGTGTTCTGATGGAATTGCTAAGGATCAGGTTTCTCTTCCTGCTGAGAAGATGCCACAGTTTTCTACCAGACCTGAAGTAACGTCCATTACAATAAAAGCAACGTATAGGGAAGACATCATAAGATTTCGACTTCTTCTGAGTTCTGGTATATTTAAGTTGAAGGAGGAAGTAGCCAAGAGGCTAAAGTTAGAGGTGGGGACTTTCGATATCAAGTACCTCGACGATGACCATGAGTGGGTTTTAATCGCGTGTGATGCAGACCTGCAGGAATGTGTCGATATCTCAAGATCATCGGGCAGCAACGTAGTAAGGTTGTTGGTTCATGATATAATGCCAAACCTTGGGAGCTCCTGTGAGAGCTCAGGTGAATGATTTAGAATTAGGTTGTAAATATATAAAACTAGTAAAAACCATTCTTATAGTGCTTAGGGTTTTGTCCATGTGGAGTGTAGGTTTTGGTTATGGCAGCTCATCTGAAATTGTAGAAAGTTTTCCTTTTTAAATGTATTCTTGTTGTAACCCTAGGAAAATAAGTTTTTGCTGATATTGGTGTAACTTCCACCTCCTTTTTAGTTTTCTTTTTCAATTGTATTCTTGTTGTAAGCCTAAGGCTATAAGTTTTTGCTTTTGTTGGTGTAACTTCCACATCCTTTTTCTTCACTATGCAAATTCTATTTTCCCATTTGATATGTTTTTATATGGACAAAAAAGATTCATATAGCTTCTCCATGTTAATTAAAATGGCCTAGATTTGTTGCGATCACAAAATTCTCTAAGTTATCAAACCATAATAATTGAAGAGTTGATAATTAGAACTAAAGGATTTGATTACTTCGAAGTATAATAAAAAATGAGACTTACCAAAAAAAAAAAAAAAAAGTTGACACGTGTCCATAACTCAGTGAGCCACTATCTTAAAATCTAGAAATCGTAGACTTGTTGCAATTTAAGAACTAAGTCAAACAAGGCAGCTAGCTTGAGTTGCTATAATCTATGAATTCGACTAAATTTTCTTTTCTTGTTCCTCCTTCCGTTTCATCAGAATATTTCCTTTTTAATCAGTTTAAAAAAGACAACATCTTTTTAAACAAATATTCCTTTTGATCACTTGCAAATACAGTAGGATGGAAGAGATTGAGAAATCTCAGTTGCCTGTCAACGATGACGTTGTTTACGAAGTATATACCTCGTCTGAGTTCAAGAATTACATGGGAGAACCACTATCCTGTTCTGAAGAACGTTCTAATTTCCATTTGATGGTTTTCTGGAGCAACAATGAAACTGAATCTAACTTTCCCCATAATCTTATAGAAACATGTAAGTAGTTTCAATCCCCTCTTCTTTCCTTTTTGTGATTTGGATTTAATTATTTATATACATCGGAGGGGAGCCTAAGAGCAACGGTAAAGTTGTCTTCCGTGCGGCCTATAGTTCACGGGTTCGAGCCGTGGAAGCAGCCGCTTATGCTTGGCTTAGAATAGACTGTGTACATCACACCCGTTGGGTACGGCCCTTTCCCCGGACCTTGCATGAATGCGAGATGCCTTGTGCCATATTTACTCCCGTGTGACCTATAGTTCACGGGTTCGAGCCGTGGAAACAACCACTAATGCTTGCCTAGAGTAGGCCGTTCATATCACACCCCTTACGGTGCGACCCCCGGATCCTGCATGAACGCGAGATGCCTTGTGCCTGGCCTGCCCATTTTGCACTATTAGTGTGATTTAACTGGTTATAGCAGGTTATTATTGCTTTACTTTCTATGATAAGTTACAATGTTGTTATACGTCAGCTTAACATGATTTGTAGTTTCATACTTTATTTTGGGATTTCTGATTTATGTCTTTCTTGAAGCTGTAAAGCAAAAGATTAAAGCAGCACTTCAGAGAATAGAAACATCCCAAGTAATTCTACTACAGTTTTGGGGGCTGGAAAAGATTGAAGGTAGACATTTTCTAACAACTTCAGGACAACCATTTGGTCTTAGATATCTATACAAAGGACTATGTTGGTATAGGAAGCACTGTCAAGGCTATAAATATAGTGTTAATAATAAGGGTGAAAGTAGTGAACAAGGAACAGAAAAAGCTCATCTTTTCGGTCCTCCTGCACGAGTTTTCCAGGAAAAATTGCCAGAATCAAGTACTCATGTGGGATACTATACGAACGAAGAGTTTCCGATGAGGGATCATGCTGTCCGGTGTGGTGTCCGGACTTATTTGGCTTTGCCTGTGTTTGAACCTATTGGGAAGAATTGTGTTGGTGTGATTGAGCTTGTTACAGTTTGGAAAGGTGGCTACTTGACTTATGAAGTTGAAAAAGTACTAAACGCACTTGAGGTTCGCCCTATCTCCTTATTTATAGCTTTTATATGGATACATATATAGAATTTTAAGTTAGTAGACACAAGCTTTTTTGGCTTTTCACTCTCATTTTAAGTTTCCGTAGAGTTCCAAGCATTAGATCATCTAGTAGGTTTTGTACTTTCCAAGCTTTGGTTTTATTATTACCTTCTTGTTGTTGCTTTCGCTCTGTTTCTTTTTTTTTTTTACTATTTTACTGGTGTTATTGCTTGCTGTGACTGCTTCTTTTTTCATCTTTCCTTGAGCCGAGGGTCTATCAGAAACAACCTCTCTACCTTCTCAAAGTAGGGGTAAGGCTGCGTACACATAACACATTGCCTTCCCCAGGCCCCACTTATGGGATTACACTGGGTTTTTTGTTGTTGGACTAATATTTTGATCTCCTTGCAGGGAGTAGATCTCAAATGTCCTAAATTATATCTCCAAAAAGCTAGAAAAGTAAGTTGTAAATTTCATACTTTTGATCATTCATCCATCTCAGGGTTAGTACTTTTCATATGAACAAAATCTTGTCTAAGCAGGTACAAGCAGGGAAACAAAGTGAAAGAGGGGAAATCAAAAGGATGTTAAAAATATTGCGTGAAACACACAAGTTGCCATTCGTTCGAGTTTGGATTCCGTGTAAGAATCTGGAAATGGACCAAAATGGCATGTATAGGGGCTGCACTGAGCATGTCATTTCTGCTAGTAATGAAGTGTACTATGTTGCAGATGAGGAAATGGATGCTAATGACCATGTTTATGACGATTATTATTACGACGATATGCTATGTTTCCGGGACATTTCTAAGTTACAACCTTTGCAAAAAGATCAGGGGGTTGTTGGGAAAGCATTTTTTTCTGGCGAGTTATGCTATTGCAAAAACGTAACTGAATTCAGCATAATTGAGTATCCATTGGTACATTATGCGCGCTGGTGTGGATTGACTAGTTCTTTTGCTATTTGTTTGAAGAATGGCGATGAAGTCTACATACTGGAGTTGTTTCTGCCTCCTGATAACGGAGGTCCAAAAATCTTGCTCGGATTAATCTTGTCAACAATGGGACAACATTTTCATAACTTCAAATTTGCTTCTGGTCAAGAACTAGGACATGATTCAAGTGTTCAAGTTATTAAAGTTTCTTCAGATAAGAATGTGGATTATTTTCATATATGTCAAACTAGAGAAAGTCCGTTTATGCCTGAAGTATGCAATGAAGAGAGGAGGAACTGGCTAATGGAAGGCAATGAGAATCACATAGAGAAAGAAGGTAGAATTCAGATACTCATTGTTTCAGGCAGTTATCATGTTTGCCATCAAAATTTTGAAGGACTAACAAATGATGCTACTGAAATCCATGACGATAACTTTATTTTCATATGCAGCTATATCTGAGTGCACGGTTCAAAACTCGGTGGATAATGGACATCAACAAATTATGGTTCAGTCCAATGTCTTAAATACTGATATACAAGTTATTTCAGAGAAGCAATGTGTCAGTGTTACTCGTTTGCAGAAAGAAAGCAGAACAAGAACTAAAGACTCTGTGAACTATGATGATCTCAAACAACTTTTTAACAAAAACCTCTCTGATGCAGCTGAAAGCCTTCAGGGTAAGTTCTTTTCTTTTTCATTCTTCAATCCAACCTTTTTTTTGGTACAAAAAAGAATATACTGATTGGGCTGCACAGATGGCTGCCAGGTAGCATTTTAACATGGCATCACACAGCCTTCGTTACGGACTTAAAAGAACCAAAATATATATAGAAACGTGTTGTTTTTGGTCCAAGAAAAAGAGTCAGGCTTGCACGCGAGGGGCATATTACAAACTTAAATAAATACAAAGGTCTTCCAATAGATTCTATGAAGGGAGCCTTGGCGTAACCAGTCAAGTTGCTGCCATGTGACAAGGAAGTCACGTGTTCAAGCCGTGAAAACAACCTCTTATAAAAATGTAGGATAAAGCTACACAATAAACCCTTGTGGTTCGGCCCTTCCCCGGACCCTGCGCATAGCGAGAGTTTAGTGGACCGGACTGTTCTTTTTTCCAATATTATATACTATATATGTTGGTTCCCACAAACCAATAACCCTGTCTATTAGGAAACCTTTTTGCATGAGGCCACAGGAATTAATGTTCAAGCTATTTTTCTTTGAATTTTAACTTATGTAAACTTACGACGTAAACAACTTTATACTTTCAGTGGAATTTACCATGTTGTAGTAGGTTGCTTGCCTTATTCTCCAACTTACTAATTTCACTTATTATGGACAGTTATCTATAGTTATCTTTTAGGTGATCTAACCGTATAAAGCTATCATCATACTGCAAAGGATAGAAGTTAAACTCAATATCTTTTTCTTGTTTCAGTTAGTCGGTCTACACTGAAGCGATTATGCAGAAAATATGGTATTGGAAGGTGGCCATCATCAAAACGAAAGAAGACAGTCAATGAATCAGATTGCCAGCCATTAATGGTTCCGAAGAAGAAGAAAGCAATAACTTCAGCAACTACAACACATACAAATCATGTGAATAGAAGCAGCAGCAGTATTACAGTGAAGGCAACATATGGAGAAGATATGATGAAGTTTAAGCTATGTTCATCCTCAAGAAAAGATGATTTGGACAGGGAATTGGCTAAAAGATTGCAGCTACCAATTGGAAAATTTAGAATAAAGTATATGGATGAAGATAATGATTATATATGGATTGCCTGTGATGACGATTTGCGCGATTGTTTTAATAATGCTCAATCATTAGGGAAGAATACAATCAAGATGTTGGTTTTACCAGCAGCCCTCAATCATCATCTTGAATTGTAAACTTTGTCAGTATTATCAAAATTTAGTTATTCTTTAGGTGCTCATGTACTTGTTTTTTTATTCCCCCCGCATTTGATCCCCTTTGTTGGAGCTATTGCTCGCGGTGACAAAGTCAGGAATTTTTTCAAGGTTTTCAAACTTGAAAGAAGTCAGAAAAAATTCTCGATAAAGGGTGTTCAACATATGTTATATACCTCTGAAATATAATATTTTACCTATATATACAGTGGAAGTTTCGACGAAGGGTGGTCAATTGCTCCTTTGGTGACTCAAACCCACGACCATAGGGTTGTAGGTTGGGGTGTTGACCATTTGAGTAACCCCCTCTTATCTTATTATTTGTTGTTCAGCAAACATTGTATGATATTGCAAACTCATATTTTGAGTTAATTGAAATAGGGTTAGTTGACCAATTCTGATCCAAAATATTTACTCTCTACTTTAGCAAACAAAATACAGGGTAAGGCTGTGTGTAATAGATTCTGGTTCCGTCTTTGTATGGACCCCACGTATAACGGGAGCTTAGTGCACCGGCTGCCTTTTTTAGAGAGCCTATAGATCTATCTTTTTAAAAACTAAAGATCACATCTACTGCAGTCTTAAAGAGTTCACTACTTTGAATTATTGAATTCTTAAACTTAACTAGTCTTTTGTTTGGCAATTAAACTAGGATATTATATAAAATATGAAGAGAATAGATGCTTGTTCCGAACACCATAAGAAAAAAGTAACTTTAATAGCAAAACCTCTATACTACTGCTACTACTCTTAGTACTATATTATATTATGCTATTTAAAGAAGGAAAACTAGGCCTCATAATACCCTTTTGAAATCCTAATATAGTCAAACCTCTCTATAACAGTTTCGTTTGTTCCAAATATTTTTGAATGTTATAGTGAATTGTTATTATAGAGAACATAAATTATAATAGAACATAAAATCTAGTTTCGAAAAAACTTGACTTTTATAGTGAAGTGCTATTATATAAAGATGTTGTTATAGAGGGGTCTGCCTGTATTTGTCTAAAAAAACAATCTAGTGATTAAAAGATTACAATTCAAATTATGATGTTACAATACTAGCTCGAACATTAGTGACTCCATGACTTTTATTATGCAGTAATTAACTCAGTAAAATGTTGAACAAAAATCCCAACATGTAGACAAGAGATCATACTAAGGGGCGAAGCCACATTGTCCTAAAGGTGGTCAATTGATCACTCTTTGTCGAAAAATTACACTGTATATAGGTGAATATTAAGTTTTAGAGCTATATAATATATATTGAATATTCTTTGTGAGGATTTTTTTGCACTTCTTTCGAGTTTCCATCCCCTTGACTTTTTTTTTTTTTGGTTTCGCCACTGATCACACTATTTGAAAACTATTAAAGTGGTCCTCTCGTTACAAGGATAATGAATAATAATCTCGAGATAAATGTAAGATTATTTCGGTTGAATTCTTACTCCAGTATAAGCAACCCCGGGGTTGTTAATACTATATTGTAGCATTATTATTTTTGTGCCACACTCGCCATGCTCCAAATCTCTCCGTCCCAAAAACCTATTTAAAAGCTAAAGTTAAAATTGAAAATAAAAATTTATCAGAGTTAATCTATTTATTAAAATTCCTTTTATCTCACTTCTAGTTCAATGAACCAAACATAAACTAAATACAAAGTATATTTATTAATAAGTCCGTTATAATTTAATTTTCGTATTATAATCGGCATAATGGAGTAAGTCAATGAAACGTGTCATTAAAGGAAGGGAAGACCACCGAAGTTACAATGTTCCTAACAACATTCAAAATTATTCTCCCCAGTTTGACGACTACCAACCAAACTACTAAAGTACCACCTTATTGGCTTTGAAATCATAACACAATCGCCAATCGAAGTCATTGTTAGAAACATCCTTCAGTTTCAGATCTTCCATAAAGGTACAATCTTGTTATATTTTTAGATGTAAAATCAATTTACAAATAAAGGGTGTTTGAATTTTCTGGATATTTTAATCTAATGTTTGAATTTCTGTTTTTCTGATGACAGAAAGATACAATCTTTTTTTTGTTTGGATATGATTTTTATGAATTATAAACCGAATATTATTAAGTTAATTAGCAAAAAAAAAAGCACCCAATATAAGTAACAGTTTTTCCACAGAATCCTGGATTATTGGGGGGTGGGGGTGGGGAGGGGAGACATATTTTTGATTTTGGTTGCAAACGGGAAGAATAAAGACGAAGCCAGGAATTCTGCTAAGGTGTATATAAAAAGAAATATTTAAAAATATATTTTTCTGGCAAAAAGTGTACAACTGACCACCCTTCGGCATACATAGCTTTGCCATTGCAAATATAGAAGAATGGATGTAGAGGATTTATATAGCGGACGTCAAACAATTTAGGATTGAGGATAAGTTTATTAATTGATTGAGTGGGTGGGTTTTTGGGGGACAATTTTTTGCTCAATTTTTGATTTTTATGTTTCTTGGTTGCAAATGGGAAGAATAAAATGAGCCCGAATATTACAGTAGGAGAAGTCAGGAATTCTGCTAAGGTGTGTATAAAAAGAAATATTTGACCTCTATGCGCACTATAATTTTTCGGCGAAGGGTGGCGTACAAATAGCTCCGGCTTGCAAATATAGTGGAATGGATGTAGAGGATTTATGTAGCGGACGCCAAACGGTTTAGGATTGAGGCTAAGTTTATTAATTGATTGATAGGTGCAAATAGCCAACGATGTGTGTGGAGATTTGAATTAATAGAAGTTTATTTTGATTGCGAAATTGTGAATTTGCGAATGTTTTGCTATGTTAAAGATGGTGTTTGTTCACTACTACGTGTGTATTTTTCATAGAAGCTTGTATTTGGACCTTCTTTGGTTGGTAGCTTGTTCGTGGTGGATAGGATTTTAGTCCTTTACTAGAGTTGAAGATGGAAGCTAGTGGTTGCGGAGGTGGTTTTTAATTAGGTGGTGATCTTGATCGGGGAGGGGTTCAAGTGACTGTGGTAGGTGCCGGATGAGCTGGTGAAACATCAGCTATTTACTTGCAAAATATTTGTCTTAATGACACATTAATATCATTTTTGCTATTTTCTGTTTAATTGTCTCGACAAATCAATCTAGCTTCCAAGAAGAAACTCACTTGAAAAATCATTAGAAAGTCTGTAGCCTCTTCTCTTTTACATAAATAGCTCTACACCTTATTCTCAAAAAAAAAGAAAAGAAAAGAAATAGCTATATACCTATAATTATGATTTCATATCCTCTCTCTTAAATAGCTTTGCCCTATGTTCAAATCAGAAGCACCAGAATACTATATCAAAAAGAAAATCAGAAGCAGTGGAATAAACACATGGGATTGTGAGTAACAAAATTTAAGGGTATTAGAAGTATGAGCAATTCATACCTCTAACCAAAGCGTCTTTTTGGTTTTGTTTTTGATTACAAGTTGAAGATTTCCTAAAACTATGCATCATTTGAGAAGTAGTGGGTTGTAATTGGGGTTGAAACGGTTCTATAGGAAATGCGAATACCACCATATGCTGCTTTTTTCTTTATTTATTGAGCATGATTGAAGAATATAAAAGGCACGATTCTTTGGATATTGCATCTAAAAGATTGATACACTATTAGTGGTAGAAACTTGAAATTCCTATATGATATTGTCTGCAATCTCGTTTTTGTTAATTGAAAATTCTGTCCATTGGTGGTGGTCTTGCAATGGCCCCAACTTGCTTAGGATTGAGGCATAGTAGTAGTTGTGATGGTGGTGATTGATGATGTGGTGGTTTCACTGTGCTTATTGTTAATTCCCGACAGGTCACATAAATGTAAATGAGTTTAGCTTTATCCTTTTCAGAACACTATGTGTTATCTTTGCTGCTGCTTGCTGCTATATTAGTCGTATCCAATTGTCATAGGCTTATGTCTCAATTGTTGTTATTTAACAATTGCAGGATATTTCATATAGCTCGTCACACATGGCTGCATTCAAGGCATTTTTGAACAGTCCTGTTGGCCCTAAAACAACTCATTTTTGGGGTCCTGTAGCCAACTGGGGATTTGTCATTGCGGTATGCCTACCCACTACGAAATTTAATTTCTGTTATTGTCTCCTGCTATATAACTCTTTCTACTGAGTTTGCATTGATGTACTTTGCAGGGACTGGTCGACACACAGAAACCACCAGAGATGATATCAGGCAACATGAGCTCAGGTGGAAAATTTGTACTTAAATAAATGAACGTCGACTTGAAATGATATAGGCCCTCATTCTTCTCTTCCTTCTGGTATTGCAGCAATGTGTGTGTATTCTGCATTGTTCATGAGATTTGCATGGATGGTACAGCCTCGGAATTATCTTCTTCTGGCATGCCATGCCTCGAATGAATCGGTGCAACTCTATCAACTATCACGTTGGGCAAAAAGTCAAGGGTAAGTGATCAATTGCTCTTAAAAGAGTGGAACATTCTGTTAGCTTCTGATTTCAATTTGCCTCGCGCACACTTCCCTCAACAGTATTCCTGAAACATAATACAGTCAATGGAGGGTAAAGGGTTGATAAGGATTTATGCTTTAGGTAACCCCTCTCATTGTCTACGGTCTTTATTCTCCAGTACGCCCACCACCGAAAGAGTCCCATAGTCCATAGCCATATGGAGCTGGAGGGCTGATAATTCTTTCCCTAATTTGGTAAAAATTTTACGGAATGAAAAGAGGAGATGAAAGAAAAATGGAGGGAGGCTGGGGATTTTCCCCCAAAAGTTTTCACCCACATTTTTTTGCCCATAAGCACTTGCTCCGTCAGGCATCAGAGTTCCCGAGAGGTAAAAAGTTGTAATAGAGAGGTAAAATATGATTTAAAAAATCGGTTATGAGGAAAACGTGGCTTTTATAGTGAATGGCTGTTATATAAGGATGTTGTTACAGAGAGATCTTATTTTTATTTTATATAAATATTGGCCTGAGATGAGTATAAATCGAAGTAACATGGTCAATAAGGATTCATATAGCTGACTGCAACTTGTAGTATTAGTAGTTGGTAGATGCAGAAAACTAAATTGATGCTTAGTCTGCTTCTTTAAGCTAGCATAGCCACCTACTCCTCAACACGCAATCGCCCGCCTCTTTCTCTCATCTGAGAGGGGAGGGAATAGGTGGTTCGGTTTGGGTAGTTGTTATAGCATTATCTATGATCTTGAAACTACCTACTTAAATATTCTTGCGAACCTAGAGAATTTGAGGACTCTGTTGTAGTTTTGAAGCTTGTGTTTGCAATTACAATCAAATAAAATTTTGCAGCATATGCTTTCCATCTGATATTTTTGGTCTCTCTTTTCCCTGCAGATATTTGCAGCAGAATGCAGCCAAAGCAGAGTGATTTTGTGTTCTCTCTTTGTTTTTTTGGACAATTTTCGCATGTCATTTCCGAGTGCTTACATGAATTGTTGCAGAAAAAATTGCCTTTGATAATCCAAGAGCTGAACTAGCAGCCTATTTCTGGATTTTTGGAATTCATTATCATGTCGATAAGAATTGCCACAATAACACAGCATATTTTTAATGCACGACATATTAAAATTGCAGTTTGAACGGCTGTTGTTGGCTCAACTAATGATTTTTGGAGTTGGTCAAGTACTATCGGTTGTTCCAAAATTTACGATAATAGTGACACTAAATTCAAGCTAGGTTAAATCATATCAAGATCGGTGTCTATAAAGAAGTACCAGGTGAGATATGATGAGATATCATATTCGTATTGTAGAAATGTAATTTTTGACCCCCCGAGATTTTGTACGTTTAAGCGTTTAAATGTTTTGTAAAGGTCTAATATTGCTATTTTAACTAGTTTTGACTCTTTTACTTTATTTTATCACAAAAACAAAAATTACAAAAGTAGTTTCATTAATGTTTTGTAGTCATACTATTTTATTAGGATTTTTATTTTTATGTAATTTTGAAAAAATACCAAAATAGTTTCACAATATAATATTGTTTATTTTAATTAATTAGAATTACTTTTATATTTTATATTATAAATTTTATATCATTTTTAGAAGGAAGAGTGAGTTTTTTGGGTTGGTTTATCCCATTTTAATGGGGCGATTTGCAGCCATACCCTACATAGCAGCCATTTTTTAATCTACACCCTATTTTTAAAAATTATTGATTTGGTAGTCAGCTGACAAAAAATCCGCACTAATATGACTATTCTACCCCTGACATAACATATAAAAACCACGCACCTCCGTCTCTTCTCATATTTGAATCACGCACAAAACACTCCGTCTCTTCTCATATTTGAATCACGCACAAAACACTTCACCGATCCTCCTCCATCACTCCGTCTCTTCTCAGATCTCCTCTCCCAAACCAGAAATTTGAACCATACTCAAATTCAAAAATTCAAATTGTAAGTTTTCGAATCTAACTGATGTTCATGATACCTGAGATTTTTTGCTAAAATTTTGGTTTATTTAGAAAAAATTTAGGGTGAATTTTTTGCTTTATTTGTTAAACAATTTATTTTTTTGGCTAAACTTCAGCACTAATAATATGCTTAAGTTATGTACTGTGTTCTATAGTTTTTTGATGAGTTTTTTCAAAAACTTTTTCTTTAATTAAGGTATTTTTTGACTTTATAGAAAAATAATATTAAAAAAAGCGCAGAAAAACATTCAAAGCATCTTGTGCTGAAGTTTTTTAGTTCATTTGCTAATACTTCAGCACTGAATGTGCTGAAGTTTTTCTCCTGG
>ML392351.1:0-68375 GCA_005239525.1 Nicotiana knightiana
TTGTGTGTTTTTCCACAGCCATGTCAGCAGCGAGATTGTTTTCAGTGTGGAGATGTTATCCACGGGGTGAGAGATAGTCCGAGGATTCAGGAAGATGTATGGTAGCAGGGTATTCAGGTGAGTAGGGGGCGCCTAAGAGGGGGAGGTCCGACCCGTTGATGTGTTGCATATAGTAGGCCGGAGGCTGATGTGCCATATATTATCACACAGGTATGTTTTGATGTGTTACAAAGGGGCACCAATTTTATTTCATTATAGTTCTGCTGGTCGGGACGAGCTCCCTTATTTGTTATTTCATTTGTGCGTGAGTTCCATGTTTTGCACTCCATTTTGTGTTTGCTCCTGTTGGGAGATTTTATGAGTAGTAGCCCGTGTCTATCGTTGTTTATTTCATTCTTGATAGTGGTGAAACTGGAAGTGAGTCCTTGTTGTTCTTCGTGGTAAGCTTTATGTGATTTTTCTGAGTATTTTGTTTACGAGTTGTGACTTGATATTCCATCGAGATGTGAGATCAGCTAGCGTTATGATTTTATCAGCTGAGATGAATTAGTGGAAGAATTTCAATTGGTATGATATATTTTTTATATGTGATTCAGCATTGAGGGGGAGGTCCTCGTGATATTTGTGATTCGATATGTTTGTTCCCGGCTGAGTACCACGGTGAAATTTTATCAGGATGGAATCCTAGTGATTTGTTCATATGCTTTGCTTCTTCCTTGTTATATTGCTTTTGGTAAGTCGGTATTGATAGAGAGTTATGCCCATGAGCTTGTTTGATGGTTCCTTTATATGTTTCTATTTTCATATTCAGTCATTTTGTTATGTGTTTCTTTAGTTTAGTTGCAGGATGTGTGCCCGGTGGTGTTAGTGTGGCTAGGTGATTCAGGCGTTTAATAATGAAGTCTTCGTGTTCATTGCATCATTATCAATGTTATGGGGTTTGGAAATAGAGTTCTTTCAGATGTGGGGCTAATTGCCAATGTCGAGTTGATTTCGGGCAACTATTGTGATCAAAAGTGTTATTTGAGTGTATGTGTGATGTGCGGGTGTAGTCATGAGTTGATGCAGCTGTTTAAGGCTAATTCCAGATGTGGATTTAGAATCGTGTCCTTTGTAAATGAGTAGAGGGTGAGAAGTAGAGGTATGAGGCTTATCAGTGTTGATGTGAAGGCTATGTTGCGGTTGTGATTGTTTCATCGGGCTTATGTGGGTTGGGGTGACGTGGGATCACCCGCGGCTATGTGTTGGAAGTATACCATCAGCGATTAGATGAGTTCAAGGTGAATCTTGGCACTTTCGAGGACGAACGTTTGTTTAAGAGGGGGAGGATGTGATGACCCAAAAGGTCATCCCGTGTATTTCTAGCTAATTCTATGTTCCGAGGTCGTGAAAACCTCCTTCTATCTCACCTCAATTTACGTGCTCAATCCTGAGCGTGTAGCCGGGAAGCCTTTATGTGAAAAACTGATAAAAATGATAATTTTGTACTAAAAATTTCAATAAAGTTGACTTCGATCAACATTTTTGGAAAACAGACCCGAACCGGTGATTTGACGGTCCCGGAGGGTCCGTAGGAACATATGGGACTTGGGAGTATGCCCGAAATCGAACTCCGAGGTCCCAAGTCTGAGAAATGAATTTTTAATTGTTTTCTGAAAAATATAGAAGTTTTTGAAAATGAAATGTTATGTGAAACCTGTGGTATCAGGTCCGTATCTTGGTTCTGAAGCCCGATACAGGTTCGATAGATTTATATGTGTCATCTGTGAAGTTTGGTATGAAACGGACTTCGTATGGCGTGATTCGAACCTTAAATGCAAAAAATGATGTTTAAAGAAGTTTTGAGAAATTTCATTGATTTTGAGGTTTAATCCGATGTTTATGATGTTATTTTGGTGATTTGATTACTCGAATAAGTCCGTAGGATGTTTTTGAAGTCATGTGTATATTTGGTTTTGAGCCCCGCGGGCTCGGGTGTGTTTCGGATAGGGTTCGAGTCCATTTCCTCTCATTTTACTTTGCTGATCTGCTATCTGGTGTTCTCTTCTGTGCGATCGCATAGACTCATCCGCGATCGCATAGTGTAAAATGGACCAGTCCTATTTCCTTAAATTCGATTGCACAGTCTACTTCGCGATCGTACAGTCTACTTCATGATCGCACAACTTGTAGACTTCACTCTACGCGATCGCATACACACGTTCGCGATCGCACAATGCTATTTTGGCAGTGGCCATTTCTTCTTCTATGCGATCGCAATAGTTGGCCCGCGATCGCATTGAACAAAAGTACCTGGGCAGTTTTTCTTTCCTTTCCTCTTCACGATCGCAAAACATATTCCGCGATCGCGATTCATTACACGCTTGGCAGAATATAAGTTACCAAAAATCGGGGTTTCACCATTTTTGACATATTTTGACTTCTAGAACTCGGTTTTGGGCGATTATTTAAGGTTTGTTCACACAAATCGCATGGGTAAATGTTCTTCCACTAGAATTAATTATATTTCATGAATTATTTCTTTTTTTCATCATTTAATTTGTGTTTTCGGTTGAGGAAATTGTGGGTTTTGGAAGAAAATTTCTAAAATGAAAAATGATGTTTTGAAGGACCAAATGGTATCAGAATTTGATAAATTTAGTATGGGTGAACTCCTATCGGAATGGGTAATCAGAATTTGTAAATTTGTCGGGTTCCGAGGTGCGGGCTCGGGGTTCGACTTTTGGGTTGATTTTTATAATTTTGTAAACATTGAAACTTTATTATTCGGAATAGTTCCTTATATATTTTATATATCTTTTGAAGTTGTTTTAGTTGATTTTGAGCCTTACGGAGGCCTTCCCGCCTGAGAAGTCTATTTTTGAGAACCGGGTTGTCGTCTTTGATGTAAGTATCTTGCCTAACCTTGTGTGGGGGAACTACCCTTTAGGATTGAGTCTTCTCTGTTGATTGTAGTCTGTGTATACAAGGTGACGAGTGCGTACTCGGACTTATTTGTAATTAGATTGGCCTTCTAGGATTCGTAGGTTCTTATATTACCTGTGTATGATTTGTAATTGTTACATTTGAATCCTTGGTTGCTAATTTCATCCCTTTCCTGTTTAAGTTAGGATTATTTGTTTTTGGATTCCTTCGTTAGCTATTTGACTTACTTGACTTAACTAAATATTCTACTTCTCTCATCTTCATGCTATATTTTCTTCCTAGCTATCCTAATTGACTATAATTAGTGTCATCTAGCCTTATAGTTGACTAGCCATAGTTGGAACATCTATTCGTTGGAGCCAAGCATGCCCGTGAGTCTTACATTTTGATTTATATGACTATTCCTTTAAGTTCTACTTAGGTCTAATTGTTAGACATTTGGTATTTCCTTGATATTGCCTATTACTGGGCCTTTGTTGAAGTTGAGTTTATTCCGTGAAGTTAACTGTTTAAGCGAGATTGGTTATAACTGTTCTCCCTTGTCGGGATTGCGTGGTTTCTCTTATTATTCCATTGTTGATGATATTATTTGCCTTGTAGACTCCCTTGCTAGGATGTTATGGTTTCTATTACTGCTTATGCTGTTAATGATATTGTTTGTATTGTTGACTCCCTTACCGGGATGTTGTGATTTATGGTTCTTATTGTTTATTTCCCCTGTTAAATTGCTTTTTATGTTATTTTAGCACGAGGGGACATTCCGAGCCGAGCTTTTATTTATTTATTGCACGAGGGGACATTTCCTGCTGAATGTATGTGAGGTTATACACGAGAGGACATTCTGTGCCGAGCGTTTATTTATTTATTGCACAAGGGGACATTCCGTGCCAAGTGTTTATTTATTTATTGCACGAGGGGAAATTTCGTGCCGAGTGTTTATTTATTTATTACACGAGGGGACATTCCGTGCCGAGTGTTTGTGAGGTTATGCACGAGGGGACATTCCGTGCCGAGTGTTTATGCATTATTATTTTCCGTTGTTCCTGTTTGCTATTTACTGCACTTGTTTTGGTGAGTATGAGAGTAAAGCACGAAGGGTGATGTCGTGCACTTGTTTTGGTGAGGATGAGAGTAAAAGAACGAAGGGTGATGCCGTGCACTTGTCTTTACATTTTATTCTGTTGTTCTAAATTTGGATATTCCTACCGATATCTTACTGCATTTATTGGTAAGATTTGATATTCCTCCTGTACTGCATGGCAATTTCTGACATACGGACTGAGTACCAGTGGATAAATCTTGAGGATATTTTTTTTATCAAGGGATTTATTGAAAAGTATTATTGAAAAAGCAATGGTTTTGAAATGATTATATTTGAATGACTTTTACATCGAGGGTATATTTGAAAAATACTAGTCTTGCCTAAAATGATATGTGGAAGTCATTTATTGGGAAAGCATCTTTGGGAAGTTTCATATATTGAAAGAAAATTTGTTTTACGTAATTCTCTTTATTAAATATATTTGTATCTACTTTTGAAGAAAGTATGTTTTCAAAGGAAACCCTTCCATATTAAAGCGATTTTATTTGCAAAAGTTTTACATATGAACTGGTGTTTAAAGATTTCCACCTGTTATGGATTTTAATGGCTAAGGCCTGATGTGAACAAACCGACGTGGAGTTGAGTTATTGGTGTTCCCTATTGTGTTGTGTTTCCTTCAATTCGGCTTGTTTATCTGTCCATCTTTCTGTGTATTTTTGTGCCGTTTCATGATTAATTTATGTAATTTCCTTCCGCTTTATATTGTCATTGTTGTGAATTTTTCCATGAAGTCTTAGACAGATGTAACGTTCGGTCATTTCTATATTCTTGTTATTTATTTTGAAGACTAGTGGTGTCTTGACTAGTCCTCGTCACTACTCCACTGAGGTTAGTCTTGATACTTACTGGGCACCGCTGTGGTGTGCTCATACTACACTTCTGCACATTTTTGTGTGCAGATCCAGGTATATATTGTAGTAGCGGTGTGGATGACTGCCGAGGAGACTCAAGGTAACCTGCTGCTGCATTCACAGGCATCGGAGTCACATTCTTTGTATTTATTATTCATTCACTGTTGTATCTATTTCCAAAAAGTTGTACTTAGAAGTTGTAGAAGATTCGTAGAGCTTATGACTTGTACTACCGGTTTTGGGAAAGTTTGTACATTCTGTTGAGATTCTATATCAAGACTGTTAGTTTTCCTTTTATTATTGTTGTTATTCAGTAACTGTTAGGCTTACCTAGTCCCTAGGACTAGGTGACATCACGTTACCCTATGGAGGGAATTTGGGTCGTGACAAGTTGGTATCAGAGCTCTAGGTTCATAGGTGCTACGAGCGAGTTTTGTAGAGTCTTGGGGATCGGTACAGAGACGTCTGTACTTATCTTTGATAGGCTACAAAATTATTAGGAAAATTTCACTTCCTCCATTCCTATCGTGCGAGTTTATTAGTCTTGAAGCTTGAAATTATCGTTCCATTCTCTGACCGATGGTGAGGACACGAGCGGCGGTTCCTGATGGTGTTACCCTGAAGCAAATGTTGCAAGAGTCAGAGACAGAGGCCAACGAGAAGCACGTGCCGCAGTTAAGATGCCTACCAGATCAGCCGTTGAGGAGTCGCCAGTAGTTCTAGTTGGGGACAGGTACTGGGGGTGCCTGTTGCTACCCCGGACTTCAGGAGACCTGAGCGCAGTTTTGAGTATAAGTGGCACATTGGCTCAGGCAGGGTTGATTCTAGTGCACCAGTTGCTTCACGGATCAGGGAGGATTTCATACTGCCGTATCCTACACTCGAGAGTAGCGAGATCATGTTATTCAGGTTTTAGTTGTTACGGCAGCACCACATGTGGTTTCAGTTCTGCCCGTCGTTAGCAAAGTAGCCTCAGAGGAAGAATACCTTGGAATTGAGAGGTACAGGAAGTATCACCCTTATATCTTTCAGTGGATTGGTGGCAGATGGTGCCCAGGGTTTGGTGGAGGAGTGTCACTATATTCTTCGTGCTTCGGGTATTGTGGAGATGGGCGGGTTTGCTTTTGTCATGTATCAGGTTCAGAGTAGCGGGTGGATCAGTGGTGGCGACATATGAGTTGGGGTCACCTGACCGAGTTAGCTTCACTAACATGGACTCAGGTTTCGGAGATGCTTTGAGGGAGGTTGTACCTCAGTTCCTTCGAGATGTATGGCACGTGGAGTTTGAGCAGTTGCGTAAGGGCGCCGTGTCAGTACTGGAGAATGCCGTTAGATTCAGAGAGTTGGATAGACATGCACCTCATTTGGTTGCTTCAGTTAGGATATGAGTCTGTAGATTTTGAGAGATTCAGTCATGATATTCGGTTCAGCGCGACTCGAGAGTTAGAGTAGAATGCCTCATTTAAGCAGGTAGTAAGGATCACTCATCGGTTAGAGCGCATGTGGGAACGAAAGCGAGAGGACATATGAGATCAGGGAGAGAGTTCAGGGAGGCAATGAGGCCTCGTAGATCGGAGGAGTCTACTGGTTTGTATTATGGAGGCAAGGCACGACACGATATAAGTTTTGTGGGTCAACCAGTACAGTTTGCATTACCAGCTTCACTTGGGATTTCAGGTACTCATGGGTCTTAGAGGATTCGTATTGTGTGTTTTTCCACAGCCATGTCAGCAGTGATATTGTTTTCAGTGTGGAGATGTTAGCCACAGGGTAAGAGATTGTCCCAGGATTCAGGTAGGTGTGTGGTAGCAGGGTATTCAGGTAAGTAGGGGGCGCCTAAGAGGGGAAGGCCTGACCCGTTTATGTGTTGCATATAGTAGATCGGAGGCCGATGTGCAAGATATTATCACACATGTATGTTTTGATGTGTTACAGAGGGGCACCAGTTGTATTTCATTATAGTTCTGCTGGTCAGGACGAGTTCCCTTATTTGTTATTTCATTTGTGAGTGAGTTCCATGTTTTGCACTCCATTTTGTGTTTGCTCGTGTTGGGAGATTCTATGAGTAGTAGCCCGTGTCTATCATTGTTTATTTCATTCTTGATAGTGGTGAAACTGGAAGTGAGTCCTTGTTGTTCTTCGTGGTAAGTTTTATGTGATTTTCCTGAGTATTTTGTTTACGAGTTGTGACTTGATATTCCATCGAGATGTGAGATCATCTGGCGTTACGATTTTATCAGCTGAGATGAATTAGTGAAGGAATTTCAATTGGTATGATATATTTTCGGTATGTGATTCAGAGTTGAGGGAGAGGTCCTCGTCATATTTTTGATTCGATATGTTTGGACCGGGCTGAGTACCGCGGTGGAATTTTATCAGGATGGAATCCTTGTGATTTGTTCATATACTTTGCTTCTTCCTTGTTTTATTGCTTTTGGTAAGTCGGTATTGATAGAGAGTCGTGCCCATGGTCTTGTTTGATGGTTCCTTTATATGTTTCTATTTTCATATTCAGTCATTTCGTTATGTGTTTCTTTAGTTTAGTTACAGGATGTGTGCCCGGTGGTGTTAGTTGTGGCTTGGTGATTCGGGTGTCTAATAATGAAGTCTTCGTATTCATTGCATCATTATCAGTGTTATGGGGTTTGAAAACAGAGTTCTTTCAGATGTGGGGCTAATTGCCAATGTCGAGCTGATTTCGGGCAGCTATTGTGATAAAAAGTGTTATTTGAGCCTATGTGATATGCTATGTTGTATGGTCGTGCCTTGTGGGTTTAGTCATGATTTGATGTAGCTGGTTGAGGATAATGCCGGATATGGATTTAGGATCGAGTATTTTGTAAAAGAGTAGAGGGTGAGAAGTAGAGGTATGGGGCTTATCGGTGGTGATGTGAAGGCTATATTGCGGTTGTGACTGTTTCATCGGGCTTATGTGGTTTGGGGTGACGTTGGATCACCCGTGGCTATGTGTTGGAAGTATACCATCAGCGATTGGATGAGTTCAATGTGAATCTTGGCACGTTCGAGGATGAACATTTGCTTAAGAGGGGGCGGATGTGATGACCCAAAAGGCCATCCCGTGTATTTCTAGATAATTCTTGTTCCGAGGTCGTGAAAACCTCCTTCTATCTCACCTTGATTTGCATGTGCAGCCCGGGCATGTAGCCGAGAAGCTTTTATGTGAAAAATTGATAAAACTGATAATTTTGTATTAGAAATTTGAATAAAGTTGACTTCGGTCAACGTTTTTGGTAAACGGACCCGGACCCATGATTTGACGGTCCCCGAGGGTCCGTAGGAAAATATGGGACTTGGGCGTATGCCCACAATCGAACTCCGAGGTCCCAAGTTCGAGAAATGAATTTTAAAGAAAACTATTTTCTGAAAAATATAGAAGTTTTTGAAAATGAAATGTTATGTGAAACCTGTGGTATCGGGCTCGTATCTTGGTTCTGGAGCCTGGTACAGGTTCGATATGATTTATATGTGTTATCTATAAAGTTTTGTATGAAACGGACTTCTTTTGGCGTGATTCGGACCTTAAATTCAAAAATTGATGTTTAAAGAAGTTTTGAGAAATTTCATTGATTTTGAGGTTTAATCCGATGTTTATGATGTTATTTTGTTGATTTGATTACTCGAATAAGTCCGTAGGATGTTTTTGAGGTTGTGTTTGGTTTTGAGCCCCGAGTGCTCGGGTGTGTTTCGGATAGGGTTCGGGTCCATTTCCTCTCATTTTACTCTGCTGATCTGCTATCTCGTGATCGCATAGACTCTTCCGCGATCGCATAGTGTAAATTGGACCAGCGCAGTTTCCTTAAATGCGATCGCACAGTCTACTTCGTGATCGCACATCTTGTAGACTTCACTCTACGTGATCGCATACACACGTTCACGATCGCACAATGCTATTTTGGCAGTGGCCATTTCTTCTTCTATGCGATCGCAATAGTTGGCCCGCGATCGCATTGAACAAAAGTACCTGGGCAGTTTTTCTTTCCTTTCCTCTTCGCGATCGCAAACCATATTCCGCGATCTCGATTCATTACACGCCCGGGCAGAATATAAGTTACCAAAAATCAGGGTTTCACCATTTTTGACATATTTTGACTTCTAGAACTCGGTTTTGGGCGATTCTTTGAGGGGTTTTCACACAAATCAAATGGGTAAGTGTTCTTCCACTAGAATTAATTATATTTCATGAATTACTTTTTGTTTTCATCATTTAATTTGTGTTTTGGGTTGAGGAAATTGTGGGTTTTGAAAGAAAATTTCTAAAATGAAAAAGCATGTTTTGAAGGACCAAATGGTATCGGAATTTTATAAATTTAGTATGGGTGAAATCGTGTCGGAATGGGTAATCGGAATTTGTTAAATTTGTTGTAAATATTGAAACTTTATTATTCGGAATAGTTCCTTATACATTTTATATGTATTTTGAAATTATTTTAGTTGATTTTGAGCCATAAGAGGCATTCCCTCCCGAGAAATCAATTTTTGAGTACCCGGTTGTCATCTTTGAGGTAAGTATCTTGCCTAACCTTGTATGGGGGAACTACCCCTTAGGATTGAGTCTTCTTTGTTGATTGTAGTCTGTGTATACGAGGTGACGAGTGCGTACTCGGACTTATTTGCAATTAGATTGTCTTTCTAGGATTCGTAGTTATTTATATTACCTGTGTATGATTTGTAATTGTTACATTTGAATCCTTGGTTGCTAATTTCATCTCTTCCTGTTTAAATTAGGATTATTTTTTTTTGGATTCCTTCGTTGGCTATTTGACTTTACTTGACTTCACTGAATATTCTACTTCTCTCATCATCATGCTATATTTTCTTCCTAGCTTGCCTAAATGACTATAATTAGTTTCATCTAGTCTTATAGTTGACTAGCCGTAGTTGGAACATCTATTCGTTGGAGTCAAGCATGCCCGTGAGTCTTACATTGTGATTTATATGAATATTCCCTTAAGTTCTACTTAGGTCTAATTGTTAGACATTTATGTTATTTGGTATTTACTTGATATTGCCTATTACTGGGCCTTTGTTGAAGTTGAGTTTATTCCGTGAAGTTAACTGTTAAGGTGAGATTGGTTATAACTGTTCTCCCTTGCCGGGATTGCGTGATTTCTCTTATTATTCCGTTGTTGATGATGTTGTTTGCCTTGTTGACTCCCTTGCCGGGATGTTATGGTTTCTATTACTGTTTATGCTGCTAATGATATTGTTTGTATTGTTGACTCCCTTGCCGGGATGTTGTGATTTATGGTTCTTATTGTTGATTTTCCTTGTTAAATTGTTGTTTATGTTATTTTAGCACGAGGGGACATTCCGTGCCGAGTGTTGGTGAGGATATGAACGAGGGGACATTTTGTGCCGAGCATTTATTTATTTATTGCACGAGGGGACATTCTGTGCCGAGTGTATGTGAGGTTGTGCACGAGCGGACATTCTGTGCCGAGCGTTTATTTATTTATTGCACGAGGGGACATTTTGTGCCGAGTGTTTATTTATTTATTGCACGAGGGGACATTCCGTGCCGAGTGTTTATTTATTTATTGCACGAGGGGACATTCTGATATTCCTACCGATCTCTTATTGCATTTATTGGCAAGATTTGATATTCCTCCTGTATTGCATGGCAATTTCTGAGTACTGAGTTCCAATGGATAAATCTTGAGGAGATTTTTTTTATCAAGAGATTTTTATTAAAAAGTATTATTGAAAAAGAAATGGTTTTGAAATGATTATATTTGAATAACTTTTACATCGAGGGTATATTTGAAAAGTACTAGTCTTGCCTAAAATGATATTTGGAAGTCATTTATTGGGAAAGCATCTTTGGGAAGCTTCATATTTTGAAAGAAACTATGTTTTACGTAATTGTCTCTATTAAATATACTTATTGTAATGACATGACCGGTCGTTTTGAGCTCTAGCGCGTCGTTAAGCGGTTTGAAGTCGTGAGAAGCTTCGTTTTAGGTATTATGACCCGTGGGCGTAGTCAGAATTGAATTCCAGGAAGTTTAGATATGATTTGGAAAGAAAATTCTCATTTCAGAAGCCTTACGTTGGAGAAATCAGCTAAGATTGGAATTTTGAGTAAAGACCTCCGAATCAAGATTTGAAGGTTCCAGCAGGTTCGTATGATGATTTCGGACTTGAGTGTATGTCCGGCTTGGTGTTTGGATAACCCGGGAGCGCTTCGGCGTATATTGTGGAAGTTAGCATTTTAGAAGGATTTCATGAATTTGGGCTTGAAGTGCATATCAGTGAGGTTGATGTTCGTTTGGGATTCCGTGTCTGTGAAAAGCTCTGTATGGTGATCTGGAATTGGGAGTGCGATCGGAAGTGAATTTGGATGTCCGTAGGTCATTTTGGGGTCATTTGGCTAAAGATAGAAATTTGAAGGTTTGGAGAAATCCGACCGGAAGTGGAAGTTTTGATATCAAGGTCGGAATGCGATTCCGGAAGTTGGAGCAAGTCCGTACTGGTGAATATGATTTGTGTGCAAAATTTGAGGTCAATCGGGTGTGATTTGATAAGTTTCGACGTCGGATGTAGAAGTTTGAAATTCTAAGTTCTTAAAGAATTGGATTTGAGTGCGATTTGTTATTTCGGCATTTTTTGATGTGATTTGAGGGCTCGAGCAAGTCCGTGTCATGTTTTGGTACAGGTTGGTGTGATTGGACGGGGTCTCGGGGGCTCCAGGTGGATTCCGGGTAATTGACGGATCAATATTTGAAGTTGAGAAGGCTGAATGTTGCTGTCATCTGGTGTAATCGCACCTGCGAGGCTTTGACAGCAGGTGCGGCTAAGGGCACCGCAGGTGCGAGATTGGGGCTGGAGCTGAGGGACTGAAGGTGTGGGAGTTTGGTCGCAATCGCAAGTGCAAAGAGGGATCGCAGGAGCGGGAGTTGCTGGGCTGAGTCAGAGCCGCACCTGTGATGGAATTTCCGCAGGTGCGTAAATGGCTGGAGGCAGTGGGGTGTTTTAAGAACAGATTTTTGGCCATTTCTTCATTTCTCTCATTTTGGTGTGGCGATTTTGGGAGCTTCAAGAGGGAGATTTTCACCAAGCATCAAGAGGTAAGTGATTCCTTCTCATTTCCAAGATAAATACAAGATCATTACATAAATTTGATATGGAAATTTATAGGAATTGGGGTTTTTGAAGAAAAACCTAGAAAATGTAAATTTGGTATTTAGCCACGAATTTGAGTATGGAATGTAGAGTAAATTTCATGATTGAACTAGTAGATCTATGGGTAGCATGTATCTTTAAGAATTTCGGATTTCCGGGCACATGGGCCCAAGGGCATTTTGGTCTTTTCTCCGAGCAGGGTTGGCAAAGTATATAATCTGAATTTGTTGTGAGTATTAGGATGAATTTTCATTTGATTTGCTGGTATGTGGTAGTTTCAGAGCGTTGTGCGTCTGTTGGAGTCATCAGAGAGGCTTGGAAGCCGGTGTTGGAATTTCAGAGTGAGGTAAGTCTCCTTTCTAACTTTGTGAGGGGGAATCGCCCCCTAGGTGAATTAATTCAATACATGCTATTATCTTCGGGGGCTATGTAAGCACGAGGTGACGGGAGTCCGTGTGTAGATACTATTATGCCATGTCCGGGTAGACCCACTAGCATGCCTTACGTGTTATACCTGTAATCCTGCCTGTAATATTAAACTTCTAATATAATCGAAGACGTAATTGAATATCTAAAAAAAACTAGAGTTCATCTTGTTAATATTCTAAAAAGAGAATTTATCTCTCTATGGATATTTGTGTACCTGGACTAGGTTGTATCGTGGAATATCATTAAACTTGACAAATGAGTTTAAAAAACAAATGATTTCAAAACCTGTATTTCATGTTTCTTTTAATAAGGATTTTAGCACTTTCATGAGAAAAACTATTTTCTTGATAAAATACAGATTTATTATGTGGATATGTGTAACTTTGGGTGCCTGAGTCGCTTGTGTGATTCGCGAGCAAGAAGACCCTATATTTGTGTATGTATTCATATGAGCACCTGAGTCGTAGGTATGATTCGCGAGTAGGCTAGCCGTATTATTTTAACCGCGTCGCATGATCCATTCGCGAGTAGGGCAGATAAATGCATCTATGGTTCGAGCCGATGGACCACCCTTCGGCAGTGCACAGTTTATTATTGTTGGTCCGTGTCGTTCGACCCTCGGCATTGCCTGTGCATGATTTTTGCTACTGTAACGACCCAGTCAGTCGTTTTAAGAATTAATGCCCCGATTCCCAATTTACCGTTTCTCCCATGTCTATTTATGTTGTTGGAACTTGTCGGTGCGTTGAGTGATGAACTCCGGGGTGATTTTGGACACATAGTCCATAAATGTGTAATTTAGCTTTAGAAATATGGCCGTAGCTAAAGCTGTGTGAAGACAGATCCGAAATGGAATTCTGTCAACTCCATTATCTCCGTTGGGTGATTTCGGGATTAGGAGCGTGCTCGGAATGTGTTTTCGAGGTCTGTTGTGGATTTAGGCTTGAATTGGTGAAAGTTAGAAATTCGGCGATTTCGGCCGATAGGTGAGATTTTGATAACGGACTCGGAATGGATTTGCAAAAGTGACAGCAGGTCTGTATTTTCGTTTATGACCAGTGTGCAAAATTTGAGGTCATTCGGATGAGTTTAGACGTGTTTCGGTGTCAGATCTGAATTCTAAAAATTTCCTAAGTTCTTAGGCTTGAATCTATGCATAATTGATGATTTTGATGTTATGAGATGCGTTTTTAAGGCTCGACCAAGTTCAAATGAGGTATTAGGGTTGGTTGGTGCTTTGGTTGAGGTCGCGGGGTCTTGGGTGTGTTTCGGGTGCCCAAACGGGCATATTTTGACCTAAGTCCTTTGCTGGTTTTCTGGCTTTACAACAGCAGATAAGTGTTCTCTGCGATCGCGTGAATCAGTCCGCGATCGCGTAGTGTTAGATGGAGGTGGTCAGAGATTTGTGCTTCGCGATCGTAGAAGTCCAGCCGCGATCGCATTGTTCTGGTCAGTTGGTCTCCGCGATCGAACGCCCATGATCGCGATCGCGTAAGGTATACTGAGGCTGGGGGAGGTGCACTGTTTTGCTCTATGCGGTCGCGTGGCCTCAGCTGCGATCTCATTGCTATAGGATCATAAGTTCTGCGATCGCAGATCTTTAATCGCTATCGCGATGAAGGAATTTCAGGCGCGTGTTTCAGTACTCTCCGCGATCGCGACTCATTGTACGCGATCACATAAGGCAAATGCCTGGGCAGAATATTAGAACCCCAAATCCGAGGGTTTATGCCATTTTCATGTTTTTTTTGAATTTGAGAGCTCGAGAAAGGCGATTTTTGAAGACTTTTGCACCTGGGTAACTTGGGTAAGTGATTTGTATCCCTTATAGATCATATTCCATGATTCCAATCTTAAATTCAACCTTTAATTTCGAAAATTATGGGAATAATGGGATGAACTTCATGGACCGAATTAGTGAGTTTTGGTTGGGTATTTGACCTCCGATTTGAGAGATTCTTATATGGTTAGACTCGTGAGTGAATGGGTGTCCGGAAAATATAAATTTTACCCGCTTCCGAGACGTGGGCCCGGGGGACTTTTTGGGAAAATTTTCTAAATTCGCGTACTAGCTTATAAATAATTAGCTATTTTATTACCTTGAAGTGATATTTACACCGTTCAATGGATTTGAATAGATTTGGGCCACCCGGAGTCCGATACTCGTGGCAAGAGCTTGGTATTGAGTTGATTAGCGCAGTCCAGGTAAGTGGCTTGCCTAATTCTGTGTTGGGGATCTTCGCTTAGGAATTTTTGTACTGATTTGTTATGTGGACGCCGTGTACGCGAGGTGACGAGTGCGTACACGGGTCATTGTTGCTAAAATCCTATTTTTCTCCCATGAAAACGCTCATTTTTATTCATATACTACTGTTTCCTATCTTAATTGAGTAGATAGTCTAAGTGTAAGCATGCCTACATGTTCTAACTTGAATTCCTCTTATTTGGTACTAGTCACATCATGATTAGGTAGTTTTACTCTATCCTTACATGTGGTTTATCCTGGATTGTTTACTTAAGCCATAATTGACATACTTCTTCTTAGCATATCTAAATTGGGACTACGGACCGAGATCTGAGAGCTTTCCCCCTATACTGCATTCATATTTAAATTGGGACCGCGGATCGAGATCCGGGAGCTTTCCCCATGTACTGAGGTGCATATTTAAATTGAGACTACGGACAGAGATCCGGGAGATTTCCCTTGTACTGCATAGCATATTTAAATTGGGACTACAAACTGAGATCCGGAAGCTTTCCCCGTGTACTACATTGCACATTTATTGTTGAGATATATGCTGGGATGAGCTAAGTGCTCTCTTTATGTTATTAAATCTTTCCGTTTTTGTTAATCCTGTTTATCATTGCTTGTCTATCTTTCATTGTTTTAAAATTGTATATTGACTTGTTTTACAAACTCAGTAGGGCCTCTACCTGACTTCGTCACTACTTGACTGGGGTTAGGCTTGGCACTTACGGAGTATCAAATGTGGAGTACTCACGCCCTTTCCTGTGCATGTTTTCCCCATGTACAGATCCAAGTACCAGCACTCACTATCGTGGCTAGGGGTTGTCTACCCGCAACTAGGAGACCGCGAGGTAACTCTGCCGCGTCTGCTGCTGTGTTCCCGGGAGCCTTAAGGCTGTGCTCGGGTAATGATGATGCTTGCGATTGGTTGTCGGCCCAGACCGTCCTCAGCTATAGAGATTAGGAGTTTCCTTGGTTTTGCGGGATATTACCGTCGCTTTGTGGAGGATTCTCTTCTATTTCTTCGCCTTTGACCAGATTGACCCAGAAGGGTGCTCCATTCAGATGGTCTGATGAGTGTGAGGAGAGCTTTCAGAAGCTCAAGTCAGCATTGACTACAGCTCCGGTACTAGTTTTGCCTACTGGTTCGGGTTCTTACACAGTCTATTGTGATGCTTCTAGAGTTGGTTTAGGACAGGTATTGATGCAGGACGGCAGGGTGATTTCCTACACGTCTAGAAAGTTGAAGGTGCAAGAGAAGAATTATCCAGTGCACGATCTTGAGTTAGTTTCCATTGTACATGCCATGAAGATCTGGCGACATTATTTGTATGGAGTGTAGTGTGAGATTTTCACTGATCGTCGTACTTTGTAGTATCTACTAAGGCAGAAGGACTTGAATTTGCGTCAGAGGAGATGGTTAGAGCTTCTCAAGGATTATGACCTCACTATCTTATATCATCCGGGGAAGGCCAATGTAGTGGCCGATGCCTTGAGTCGCATAGCAGAGAGTTTGGGGAGTCTAGACTACCTTCCAGTAGCAGAGCGGCCATTAGCCCTTGATGTTCAGGCCTTAGTGGGTCAGTTGGTTAGATTGGATCTATCAGAGCCCCCGCGGGTGTTGGCTTGTGTAGCCTACAGGTCTTCTCTTTACGATCAGATTAGAGCACGCTAGTATGATGATCCACATTTGCTTGTTCTTCAGGACAGGGTCCGTCGCGGTGATGCCAGGGATGTGGTTATTGGTGATGATGGGGTCATGAGGATGCAGGGCGGGATTTTCGTGCCCAATGTAGATGGGCTTCGAGATTTGATTCTAGCAGAGGCTCATAGTTCGCGGTATTCAATCCATCCGGGTGTCGTGAAGATGTATCAGGATTTGAGGCAGCATTATTTTTGGAAGAGGATGGAGAAGGATATTGTGGAGTTTGTGGCTCGGTGTCTCAACTGTCAACAAGTAAAGTATGAGCACCAGAGACCAGGTGGATTGCTTCAGAGATTTGATATTCCGGAGTGGAAGTGGGAGCAGATCACCATGGACTTTGTAGTTGGACTCCCATGGACTTCGAGGAGGTTTGATGCTATATGGGTTATTGTGGATCGGCTGACCAAGTCCGCACACTTCATTCCTGTTGGTCTTACTTATTCTTCGGAGAGGTTAGCTGAGATTTATATCAGGGAGATTGTCCGATTGCATGGGGTTCTAGTTTTTTTTCATTTCCGACAGAGGCACTCGATTCACATCTCAGTTTTGGAGAGCCATACAGAGAGAGTTGGGTACTCAGGTCGAGTTGAGCACAACGTTTCATCCTCAGACTGACGGGTAGTCGGAGCGTACCATTCAGATTTTGGAGGATATGTTGCATGCTTGTGTGATTGACTTTGGTGGTTCATGGGACTAGTTTCTACCACTAGCGGAGTTTGGATATAGTAACAGCTATCAGTCGAATATCCAGATGGCTCCGTATGAGGCTTTATATGGTAGGAGGTGCAGGTCTCCGGTTGGTTGGTTCGAGCCGGGCGAGACTAGGCTATTGGGCACAGACTTGGTTTAGGATGCATTGAGTAAGGCGAAGTCGATTCAGGAGCGGCTTCGCACGATGCAGTCTAGGCAGAAGAGTTATGCGGACCGGAAGGTCCGAGACGTGTCTTTCATGGTTGGGGATAAGGTGTTGCTGAAGGTGTCGCCCATGAAGGGTGTTATGAGATTCGGGAAGAGGGGGAAGCTGAGTCCCAGGTTCGTTGGGCAGTTTGAGGTACTTCAGAGGGTTGGGGAGGTGGCTTATATGCTTGCTATGCCTCCTAGTTTATCGAGTATTCATCTAGTATTCCATGTTTCGATGCTCCGGAAGTATGCTGGTGACTCATCCCATGTGTTGGACTTCATCAGAGTTCAACTCGAGGGTAATATGTCATATGAGGTAGAGCTAGTGGCTATTTTGGGTCGACAGGTCAGGAAGCTTAGGTCTAAGGATATAGTTTCAGTGAAGGTTCAGTGGAGAGGGCAGCCGGTGGAGGATGCCACCTGGGAGACCGAGCGGGAGATACGTAATAGATATCCTCACTTATTCGAGACTCCAGGTGTGTTTCTAGACCCGTTCGAGGACGAACGTTTGTTTAAGAGAGGGAGGATGTAACGACCCGACCGGTCGTTCTGTGAGATTTAACCCTTTTCCCCGATTTCTGCATTTATTATATATTGCTAGCCTATTTTTGTTGTGTTGGGTCAGTTGGATTGGGTCCGGAGTGGTCATGGTGAGAATTGAGGCATTTAGTCTCCTAAAGTAGCCTAAAAGTTGAGAAACTCAACTGAGAGTTGACTTATTGGTGAACGACCTCGGAATGTGGATTTTATGGCTCGGATAGCTTCTCTAGGTGATTTGGGACTTAGGAGTGTGTTCGGAATGATGTTCTGATGTCCGGTGTAGAATTAGGCTTGAATTGGCGAAAGTTAGTTTTTGGCGAGTTCCGGTCGGCAGTGGAAAATAGGCTATCGGGGTCGGAATGGAATTCCGGAAGTCGGAGCAGGTTCGTAATGTCATTTTGATATGTGTGCAAAATTTGAGGTCAATCGGAGGTGTTTTGGTTGGTTTCGGCATAGTTGGCAAAATTTGGAAGTTTCAAAGTTCATAGGCTTGAATTTGATGTAATTTTGGTGTTTTCATGTTGTTTTTGGTGTTTTGAAGGCTCAACTAAGTTGGAATAATGCTATGGGGTTTTTTGGTATGTTTCGTTGGGGCCCCGAGGGGCTCGGGATTGATTTCGGATGGTTGGCGGGGTTTTGAACTTGGAAATTTGCAGCAAATAGCTGCTGGTGTGAGTTCTGGTGTTGGCCGCACCTGCGGATGGATAGCCGCAAGCGCGATGTCGCAGGTGCAAAGGCCTGTGCGCAGGTGCGAAAGGAGGCTGGGCAGGGAAATTCCGCAGGTGCGAAGAGATGGCCTCACCTGCGAAGCCGCACGTGCAAAAAATTGGTCCGTTAAGTGGGATTCCGCAGGTGCGCACCTGGGACCGCAGGTGTGGGTCCGTAGGTGCGACTAAGTGTCCGCAGGTGCGGAAATGCTGGCAGAAAGAGTATAAAAAGGGGCATCCATGAAATTTGTCTCATTCCACCTTTTTTGCATGCGGGAGGAGCTCTTTGAAGGCAAATTGAAGAAGGGAATTCGTGGTTCTTCAGTAAAGGAAAGTTCTCGTGTTATTAACATCGTTTCTATGCTATTTTGATCCGGATTAGGCTTGTAAATTGGAGGATTTAAGTAAGAAAAGGTTGGGAAGAAGGGGTGGAGAATTGGATGTTTCTTTTGAGGATTCGAATGGGCAATTGCGGTCCGATTTTAGTGTTTTTTGTATGAATAGAATCATAAGGGGACGAGGTTTCTAGTGATGTAAAATTTATCAAATTTCGAGACGTGGGCCTGTGGCTCGGGTTTGGCCGAATTTCGAGATTCTTGTATAATTTGATAGTTTTCGATTGGGTTGTGTTCCTTTGGTACATATTAATGATATTAAACTAGTTTTCGGAGCAATCGAGAGCCAATTTGAGGGGCAAGAGCATAGCGGGCTAATGTTGTGGCCCGATAGAGGTAAGTAATGGTTATAAATCTTGTCCTGAGGGTATGGAACCTCAGACTACATATTTCTCACTGATTTTAGAATGGCGCACATGTCGGATGACGAGTATTTGGTGCATACTTATTTTTGGATTGGACTAGGTCCTCTCCGCGGAAACTAATGAGTTCCATATTTTACTCAAAACCTTATGTTAAATTATGTTCTAAAGATTGTTGAAATATTTGGGCTATAAGCCGTGTTTGGGGCCTCGTGCCGATCTGTTTAGACCCCTTGGGGGATTTTTACTGCTGTTTTTCCTCACTATTTGTTGATGATTTCACCCAGCCACATTGTGCTTGCTGTTTTCAAAACTCAACCTGATTTACACTACTTTGAGATTTAAAAATGATATTTTGGGTCGAGTACCCTATTTTACTGATTCGCCCGAGGGACCTTTTGAGTGGTTCTGCTTAGTGAGGTAGAGGGCCTGATTGTGAGGATATGATATGCCACGAGGTGGCTTGATATTAGCGCTTGGGCTGAAGGAGCCCCTCCAGAGTCTGCACACACCCCAGTGAGTGCACAGAGTGCCGAGTGCCGAGTGACGAGTGATTGTGTGGTGCTGAGTGACTGTGAGGTGCTGAGTGACTGATTATGAGTGACTGTGAGACATGCCTGAGGGGCTTATTATGATACATGTTTTTTCCTAAGGGGCTACTTATGGTTTTACTAATTTCACTCTGAGCTTATGAAATATGTTTTGTCCGAGGGGCCTCTATATGATTCATTTCATTTTCATACTAAATCTTTCGGTTTGGAGGTGTTGAAAATAAACATTTTTCAAAGGACTTTTCTGAGGTTGGTTTTAAGGCATGTTGATTTCGTATATCTATGTTTACACTATTGGAAAGTAAGGATGTGTATATTGTGATTTGATGATATTGATTTTATGTATTTCCTTGCCACTTAGACATGATTTATTTCATTACTATTGAGTTGGCGTACTCACATTACTCCCTGCACCCCTGTGTGCAGATTCAGGTGCAGATACCGAGCATTAGCCATTTATTTCCGTGGGAGCCGGATTGCGGGATATAGAGGTAGCTATTCAGCATCCGCAGCATCTCTGTTTTCCCTTCTTGTTGTGCCTAGCTATTTATTCGGAGGTTTTGTACTATAATATTATACCTTTAGCTTATTTTCCTTAGATGCTCATGACATGCTGGCTCCGGGTTTTGCGGTCGGTGGCACTGTATATTGGCCTACTTTATTTAGTAAACTCTGTATATTATATGAAATGCTTTTAATTTGATTGGTATTTGGAATGAAATTGTGAACATGTGGTTATTGGCTAGCCTAGTTCCACGATAGGCGCCATCACGGCCGATTTAGGATTTGGGGTCGTGATAAAATATTAAATTATCGATTAAAATAACAGAGATTTAAAGTTATTAAAAAGACTTTTGGAAGAAATTGTTCCTTCCCGTAAATTTATTATTATCTGATTAAATTACCATGTTGATTAATTGTTAATATGACGGAGATATAAAGTGTTAAACGTGAACGGAGTTGAAAGATATTTAAATCATGTTTTAGAAATTTCCTATGATAAACCATGCTTAGTGCCACTCTTTAATATTTTAAATTGACCTTTAGTAAGTGTCTAATTTGACCTCTCGTCACTACCTCTCTGAGGTTAGGCGGGCGATTTACTGAGTACACGTTGTTTTTGTACTTATGCTACACTTGCTGTGTATTTTATTGCACAGGTACTTTCATAGCAATGTGGAGGATTCAGAGACTTAGGCAAGTTGCATCATCCAAAGGCGATCCGCAGCTGACAAAGTCTCCTTCGTACTATATTTATTTCATTTAAATTTCCTTGTCCAGTTGTATTTCGGATAGGCTTGTAATGATTGTTGAATTCTTAGAAATTGCTCATATACTTGTGACACCGGCTCCTAGGATATGTATTGGGATATAATTGCTTAAGTGTAATCTTTAAACCATTGTTTTTAATTAACATACTTTTATTTGGTTAATATGTAATTTAGGAAAAAGAAATGTTTTCATAAATATTTTAAAACCAGAAAGTTGTTTCAATTAATGAATGACTTGGCTTGCCTGACATAGATGTCCGACGCCATCACGACCTTAGGGATTTTGGGTCGTGACACTTATATGTACTTTTGAAGAAAGTATGTTTTCAAAGGAAACCCCTCCATACTAAAGCGATTTTATGCGCACAAGTTTTTCATATGAACTGCTGTTTAAAGATTTCCACCAGTTATGGATTTTAATGTCCAAGGCCCGATGTGAACAAACCGACGTGGAGTTGAGTTATTGGTGTTCCCTATTGTGTTGTGTTTCCTTCGATTCAGCTTGTTTTGCTGTCCATCTTTCTGTGTATTTTTGTATTGTTTCGTGATTGATTTCTGTAACTTCCTTCCGCTTTATATTGTCATTGTTGTGAATTGTTCCGTGAAGTCTTAGACAGATGTAACGTTCGGTCATTTCTATATTCCTGTTATTTATTTTGTAGACCAGTGGTTTCTTGACTAGTCCTCGTCACTACTCCACCGAGGTTAGTATTGATACTTACTGGGCACAACTGTGGTGTGCTCATACTACACTTCTGCACATTTTTGTGTGAAGATCCAGGTATATATAGTAGTAGCGATGTGGATGATTTCCGAGGAGACTCAAGGCAACCAGCTGCTGCGTTCGTAGGCGTCGAAGTCACCTTCTTTGTATTTATTATTCATTCATTTTTGTATCTATTTCCAAACAGTTGTACTTAGAAGTTGTAGAAGATTCGTAGAGCTGGAAAAGTTTGTACATTCTGTTGAGATTCTATATCAAGACTGTTAGTTTTCCTTTTATTATTGTTGTTATTCAGTAACTGTTTGGCTTACCTAGTCCCTAGGACTAGATGTCATCACGTTACCCAACGGAGGGAATTTGGGTCGTGACAGCTCTGTTTTGTCCAGTTATGAGTAACACCGTATCCAGGAAATCTAGAAGGTCGGGCCTCGGTAACTTTAGTGAAGTTCTGAACCCTCTCCCAAATTTCCTCACCAGACAAAATTGGATGGAAAATCATGTTCAACTATCTTCTTTTTGAATGCATTCTTCATCCTTCTGAACTCATGATCAACTGGCAAGAACTGATGATGACAATCAAACCATGATTGCTTTCGGTCATGTCTTAAAGTGAACGCTTTACCATTTTCCATGTAGTAAGGACATGCTAACTTTCCAGCAGTCATCCACCCAGACAACATTCCATACGTAGGAAAATCATTAATGGTCCATATTAAGTTAGCACGCAAGTTAAAATTTTTTTTAGTTGATATGTCATATGTCTCAACTCCATCATACCACAACTGTTTTAGCTCATCAATCAGAGGTTGCAAATATACATCAATCAAACTCTTTGGATTGAGGGGACCGAGAATTACACAATTTAAAAAAATATATAGACTAATTATACATATTTCAGGCGGAAGATTATACATCGTAATAAAGACCGGCCAACATGAATATGGTGTTGCAGAAACAGAAAATGGCATGAAATCATCAGCACATAAACCCAACCGACCATTCCTCAGGTTACTAGTATAATCCGGATACGTCCTATCAAAATGCTTCCAGGCTTCCCTATCTGAAGGATGACACATAACACCAGGTGGCCTTCTATTTTCATAGTGCCATTTCATATGAGGAGCGGAACTCATCGAGGCGTACAACCTATTTAATCTAGGAATAAGAGGTAAATAATGCATCGACTTCACAACAACATTCTTCCTGCTGGAAACCCGCGTAAAACGAGGTTTTTCACAAAATTTACAACTTTCTAAATCTGCATCACCGTTATAATACAACATGCAACTATCTTCACAACAATAGATTCTCATAGACGAGGGTTTTAACTTAGAATCCAATCTTTTAGCCTTATAGAAATCTTCGGGTATGTTGAAAGTTGGGTCAACTAGTTCACTCGTAAGGCCAATGAAAGAATCCATTAGCGCTTGAAAAATATTGGTATCTAATTTGACAATTAATAATCTAATCTGATTTGATACTTAATAATCTAACAGCAACAGACAACTGAGAGTACATACTCCCTTCCCTTAGTGGATGACTAATGGCCTCTAACTGTTCATAAAAATATTTTGCCTATTCGTTAGGAGGTTGTTCAACACTTTCATGGGTTTCAAAATCGAAGTGCATTGATGCGTGACTAGAATTCATGATTTTTAGCATTATATACCGTGCATTTTAGGTGTTTTAATGATAAAAATACACGTCATGTGTGCCTAATGGAGTTTATTTAATGCGCAGGTGAGTTGAAAATGGAAGCCGAGCTAAATGTGAGCATAAACGTCGGGAAATACGTGCAAGAGTCGAAAAGGAGTGATCCGGGACAAGCCTGGCGTTACCCAGGCGTTATAGCCAAAACGCCTGGGATGGCCTGGCGTTACCCAGGCGTTATAGCCAAAACGCCTGGGGTGGCCTGGCGTTACCCAGGCGTTATAGCCAAAACGCCTGGGGTGGCCTGGCGTTACCCAGGCGTTAGACCCATAACGCCTGGGGGGTCCTGGCGTTACCCAGGCGTTAGACCCATAACGCCTGGGTGGTCCTGGCGTTACCCAGGCGTTAGACCCATAACGCCTGGGGGGTCCTGGCGTTACCCAGGCGTTAGACCCATAACGCCTGGGTGCCTATTTCGGTGAGGTCCGAGTTTTTATGGTTTTTAAGAGTTTCCAAGCCAGGATAGGAGTCTTTTAGACGGGTAGGGTTTATCCCAACCGTATAAATAGACTCAAAAACATATCATGAAGGGGAGACGATTTTTGGGGAGCAAAATACACACACGGATTGATCGAAGGAGCAAGGATTATCAGTTTTCTTCGTTTTTATTCAAGTATTTGCAGTTCATGCACACTTATGCAATTGTTTGATCATAGCATGAGTGGCTAAACACCCATTGTTCTGGGGTTGTGGTTTAGCCATGAATATTGTTATTCGACATTAATTTAACTTTGAATATAGTTTACTCAACATATGGTTGTTTCTTCAATTCTATATTTAATTGCTTAATTGATTGGCCATTGATTAGGTTCTATATACTATCTATGTTATGCTTGGGAAAGCCATATATAGATTAGAGAAGAATTGAAGAGAGCACGATCTTAACCCTTCAAGGGAGCGGATTTGTGGTTAGGATAGGAATATACCTAGTCACCGTGTTTAATTTAACATCGTGATCTTAATGCGTTCTGATAGACTAATTCCATAGGAATATAGGCATTAATCTATTGAGAATAGGTGAGGAGTGCTTCGGAAGAAGGCTATGAGAATATTTATCGATTAATTAGCAACCATGAGTGAACTATATGAAAGGAAAAGTTAATTAGAATGCAATATGAGTGGTGAACAGACCATAACCCTGGAATATTTATCTCTACTGAATACATTACAATAGTTCTTGTTACTTGATAATTAGTTATTTCATAGAATTTTAGTATAAATTAATACATCATTGATTTTATATTGGCTTGGTTAAAGAACAATTAAAGTGAATTAGCTAGTAGTTTACACAAGTCTCTGTGGGTACGATATCTGGACTCAAAATCCTATATTACTTGTCGACCACGTACACTTGCGTGTGCATTGGGATTTCGACCAACATGCATCCCAAAAGCATCCGCAACCATTGCATTGTATCTAGGATATTGAATATTATTCTCCACCGACCTACTACTTTCATCAACAACTACGTTATGAAATACACCATCAATACCATCAACCTTTCCTTGACTAGTCCATACAAAATAATTATCCATAAATACCTTTCTATAAAGATGAGTCGTAACATCTTCCGAACCCAAAAAATGCAAACACTTGCACTTCGTACATGGACAACTAATCATCCCTCCAATCCGAAACGGTTCAAGTGACATTGCATGCCTAATAAATTCCTTTACCCCTTCTATAAATTACTTCCTCAAAAATCGACAATTAGGATAATTTCTATTATACATCCAACTTTGATATTCCATCTACATAAAGATAATCGTAATTCAAATTAATTTATAGAATTAAGTTACATAATCAACTTTCGTTACAGAGTACAACATTCAAATAATTTGAGTGCATATTAATTTGAATACAATATTATTCTAACACTACCATTAGACATAATTAGACTCGCTAAAATATTTAATTAGTTAACCCATTCAATTAGCTAATTAAGCAAGTACCTTACATGATACCATAAACAAAATCAACTAGAGTAAACCTTAAAACTAAAGAATTATAATCAATTGAAATAGCCCCAAAATCCTAAATTGTAAACCTTAGTTTATACAATTCAAAGAACTTAAATAACTAAAATTAACAAATATAGATAACTAACCTTCAAAGAGAGGAGAGGAGTATGATTTAAGGTAGTTCGTTATTTATATCTTAAGTTCATAATTTATACCTTAAATTAATTTACACATTAAATAATTTAAATGCATTACTTTGAATTCTATTATGAACCATAAGTTCATAATTTAAAGTAATTCATAATTTATACGTTAATTCTAAATCTAATGTAGTTAAAAAAAGAACCCTAAAAAATTGTAATTTTAGGTAGTTCAATTCTAAATCTAAATCTAAATCTAAATCTAAATCTAGTGTAGTTCAAAAACCCTGTTTAGTCACATAAATCCTAAATAGACAAAAATCCTAAAAAATTGCATAAAATTATATTCCGAAAATAAGGTAGATTAATAACCTTTAACAATGGCGGCGCATCAATGGAGCAGCGGCGAAGCAATGGCAAAACAGTGGCGGAGCAATGGCGGCGCAAGAATGGAGGCGCGAAACAATGGTAGCGGTGTCAGGGGGATTAGGCGTGAGAGATAAGAGGTGTGGCTTCGTTGTTTGGGGGTGGGAGACTTGATTTTGGGTGGGATTAGGCCCAACATCAGTGGGGAAGGGATATGGATAAGAGAGAGAAGAGAGAGAGTGAAAAAAATGAAAATGAGAAGGAACCCGTCTAGTGTGGTCTAATTAACATATTTTTGACCGATTTCCGACCGACTTTGGTCGGAATGTTAAATAAATATTTGACCGTTTGACCTCACAAATACGACCGAATTCGGTCAGTATTTCAATTTTAAAATTTTGAAATATTAGTTTAATGACTAAACCGACCGACTTTAGTCGGTTTTTTTAAATTTATATAAATATCTTTTAAATAAATAATATTTAATACACACAATATATATATATGTGTGTGTGTGTGTGTGTATGCGCGCACACACATAATCTTGAATGCTATTTTAACATATGTTATATTCGCATGTTGTTGTTTCTACAACTTAAGTATAAAATTAACTTAATACTTAAGTATTAAAAGCTATATTAATACTTAAGTTGTAGCAACGACAACATATATATACACAAGCCGATCCCATCAATCCTCCTTTATTCTTCCTTAACAATTACAATAACAGTAAATAATATTTAATATGTTGCGGCGCGCAACCCGATCCCACCAGTCTTCCTTACTGCTCCTCAATATATCATCCTTATTTATATAAATAGATTTTAAATAAATAATATTTAATATTTTAATTGATATATATATATATATATATATATATATATATATATATATATATATATATATATATATATATATATATATGCGCGCACACACATAGTCTTGAATGCTATTTTAACATATGTTATATTCACATGTTGTTGTTGCTACAACTTAAGTATAAAAATAACTTAATACTTAAGTATTAAAAGCTATATTAATACTTAAGTTGTAGCAACAACAACATATGTATACATATCAATTGCACGGCAAAACCCTTCGTGCATTTATCTCATCCCCACCAAATATGCGTATAACAATACCAACCAAATGGAAGAAATGCCGAGAAAAAAAATGACAAAGTAGGAAATACGCAAGCAGCAATAATGAACGAGGATATACACATGGGCAACAGTAATAGTACTAGGCGGGAAGCATTGGAGTAATGACAACAATTAGGAAGGAAGAGTACAAACATCAACTAACTAGCATGGTGGAGGCCTAGATATAGATATAACAAATAAGAAAGGGGACACATGATCTTTACAAATTAGCAAGTGGAGACATGAATGACTAACACGGTAGAAGACATGTACTTAAGTGCAACAAAACATATATGACATGGATGTAACTATAACAGCAAGATGTAGGCACAATATTTGCAAGTTAAGCAAGTAGAAGGCATGTGCAACACAACAACAATTGAGATAGAGAACAAAGACAGAACAATACTCACAAGTCACATAAGAACCAGAAGTACGACAATAACATCTCAAGGTAAACACATGAAGATATCTACAAGAAAAGGATATCACGACATAATGCATGTCCCTCGTCCTCACTTGCATGGAGACACCCTTCGTGCCATGAACTCGTAATAACATAAAATCATGATAATATAAATGCAATGACACGACATCACCCTTCGTGCTTTTACTCTTAAATAAAATGATACGACATCACCCTTCGTGCTTTACACTCACATAACATGGAACAACATCACCCTTTGTGCTTTTACTCTCAAATGAAATGGAACGGCATCACCCTTCGTGCTTTACACTCACATAACATGGAAAGACATCACCCTTTGTGATTTTACTCTCTAATGGTATGGCACGACATCGCCCTTCGTGCTTTTACTCTCTAATGATATGGCATGGCATCACCCTTTGTGCTTTAAACTCTTCCTTATCAAGAATATGTATACCAATGTCAAACAAGGTAGGATGCATTAATAACGTCAAGGAGAGTGTTTAAATGAATATTTCAAACGAACCTCATTCGCAACTTTCGAGCCAACAACAGTTCAATAAACTCTCAAGAACCTTATTATTAAAGTATTTCAACAAATCTCAAGAATGATCTACAACATGAGTATATAGTCTAATATCTCAAGAATATCGGTCGTAGCAATATATTAATGATTAAGCATAATGATGACCGAATTAGACAAATGTTTTCTCAGAATTTTCGTCAAATTTTGATCAAGTTATAATAAACTAAATCTTGGTTTATAACATTTAATTCTATATTCTAAGTATCTACGAGTCAAGTAAGACATGAAGCAAGAAGGTCACGTAATTCTACAAGTCACAATTCATAGCATAATCTACCCTCGAGCATGATTAACCCCTGGCACATGCATATATGCTCGTCACCTCATATATGTATCACCCCCGACCGTAGAAAATAATGTAAAATAGTAGGAATAATTCTCTCAATAAAGTTAGGCAAGACACATACCTCCAACAAGCCAAATCGATACACTAGAAGCGCCATCCCGCTCAAATCATCCTGCGAACGGCTCGAAACTAGCCAAAAACAACTTAAATATATAAAATAATGCTAAATGAAACAAACTCAATCGATAAAGGTCGAATCTTTAATAATAACCCAAAATCGACCAAAAATCACACCCGGCCCTAGTATCGGTTACCGACAAAACTCACAAAATCCGAAACCCATTCAATTACGAGTCCAACCATACCAGTTTCTCTCATATCCGACTCCGAATCGATGTCCAAAACTAAAAAATTCACATTATGAAACTTTAGGCCAAAACCCCCAATTTCCTCTTTAAGATTCAACAACTAAAAGATAAAATCGAATATAGATTCACGAGATATAACCAAAATCGAATAGAGAACACTTACCCCAATTCATGTGGTTAAAATCGCCTCTAGAAGTTGCCCAAATCAAAGCTCCCCAACTCAAAATATGACCAACTGAATAACTTATTAAGTATTCTTGCTCAGCTGTTCTGCCTCGTTTCGTGTACCAAACGATCCCGAAACTCGCTTTTGATGCCTACAATAGGTTCCTTGTGAACTTTCAGTCACGTTAGGATTTTGAATCACTCCATTTGAACATATAATGAAGGATATGTTGGTTCCAAATCGTGTAGATTTTTAAATACGAAGTGAATTGTAGTTTCGTAATTAATCAGACAAATCTGGCAACACAATCCTTAGTAAAATGACCATAAACTCCTCATACATTGTCCACATTCGCCGATTCTTTTTTCCATGGCTCCGTAATTACGATACGAATCTAGTGCTTCATCCAAAACAGAAATTGGAACTCATTTGCTTAATGTGGTACCATTTATCCTTGAAGAAACAACGTTGAAACATAAGAAAAACGAGCGCAACACAACCCAAACCTCATCCGATCCCCTCGGGACCCCGTATGAACATACCAAAAAGAGCCATAACATTATACGGACCTACTCGAGGACTCAAATCACGCATAACAACGTCGAAATGACGAAACGTACCTCTAATCAAACTTAATGCACCTTTGAACTTTCAAAAACTCGCACTGAAACATATCAAATCTACTCGGAAGGAACTCAAATTTTACACACAAGTCCCAAATGACAAAGCGAAGCTATTTCAATCCCCAGAACCATAATTCAAACCCGATATCAGCAAAGTCATCTCTCGGTCAAACTTGTGAACTTTCCAAACCTTCAACTTTCTAAATTTTGCCGATTATTGCCGAATCCTTATACAAATATCAAAATGCAAATCTGGGCATACGCCCGAGTCCAAAATCATCATCCGGACCTAACGGAACCATCAAAACTCCAATCCGATGTTAAATTCTAAGAATTCAAACTTGGTCAAGTCTTCCAATTTAAATTATTAGTTCATGAAACTCATTCTTCCAAATCGATTTCAAAAAATCTGAAAACCAAAATCTACAATTGTCACAAGTCATAATACATCATGCAGAGATACTCGTGCCTTCAAATTACCGAGCAAAGTGCAAATGATCAAAATGACCAATCGGGTGATTATATTCTCTCCCACTTAAACATACGTTCGTCATCGAACGTGCCAAGAGTCGTTAGAAGGACATCAAATCACGGTGTAACCTTTCCATGCACATACCCGAGGGTGATCTCACGTCAACCTGCTCCATACAAGCCTGTCACCACAACATAACTAGATATCATTACTTCAACCTTAGACCTTTACTTCAGAACGTGATCTCCAACATCCAGAATCCATTACAAGACTCGAATCTCACATCCACCCACTGTATAAGTCTAAACAAGTGGTGCCAAGACATAACTGTCACCCAAGATGTGATCACATGATGTACCCCATCACTTGGATACTCACAGTAGTAATTGCTGACCACCTTGGCTGCCCAAAACAAATTTGGTACCGGTAGTAAATCTCATATAAAAAAAATCTTTTTCAAAACCTCCATAAACTACCGATGATGAAAGAAACACGCAGACTCTCTTTACCACTCATCTGATCAATAAGCGAAGAAGTTCACCCGCCTGCCCAGGGCCATTGCCCAAATCCTTAGCGGAAATATGGTATCATTCTTCCAAACATTCCTTATCCCGATACGATAGTACAAATCTCAGGTCTAGAAACCTCATCTCAGCCAAAAGAAGCAGCTCAACCTGCAAGTCTCGACAAACACCATATGGAGCCCCACACAATGCGGTCTAGCACACCAACAAGTAATAATTTAGTTATGACAAATAATAGTAAGAAAGTTCAATAAGAAGGCTACTAAGCAAGTTAAGCAGGCAGGGAAATTTTAACATTTTCCTATGAACTATTTTCAACAAAGTGAAAGCAAAAATACATGAAGTAATCGTCAGGAGTTACATTTCATCATAGTACCATTGCAGCGTGTAACCCAATCCCATCATATCAATCCACATAGGGTATCCATCGTGTCATAATACTCGGGATTACTGATCACATGTGCGTCCCTCAAGCACAATAGAGTGCACAAAATATAATTGTGGGAAAATATTTGGAACACACAATACTGAGAAGGACAAGCACAACTATGGTGTAATAAGCAAATCAATATTAAGAAGGCCATCTCGCCCATAATGTCATGAGGCCTAAACTGAATCATAATATGCGTGTGAAGAATCATGTAACCCTCACAACCCTTCATAGCATAAGATGGAAACACATAACATAGATCAGGGCGTGACTAGAATCTATTCCGCCAATGATATACCTGTGGCAACAACTGCGTAGGAGCAAGCAAATCCGATCCGATACAAAATATACATCCTCGTTAGGCTCTCAAATAATTCCCAACTAGATTCTGATCATTCCCGAACAGGCAAATAACCTTCCACAAGCCCATAACAACTTTTCCATAACACATACCATCAATCACCCAATCCTCCACATTCCTTCACAAGTTGCAATCAAGGAATAGTCTTCCACGAGAACATCCAATCTCCTAACCTATTGTATATTAAATTTTCCATACCCTATCTCAACACCACTAATCAAATAACTGACACGTCATTCTTACTCCATCATCTTACGAAAAAATACCCACGAGTCAAAATAGAATGCACCTGTCAATGGGAGAACTCTCCTCTGATAGGAACATATAGTGCCAGCAAAACCATAAACATCCGAAATCGTCCGTGTCCTCAAGAACTCATATCCTTCCATCCAAAACTAAATCGCAACCTTATACATGCAGCTTTGCAACCCAACACGGCGGATCGCCTCTAACATGCCAACTCACGACACTATGAAAGTCCCATAATTAACTCTGAACCATGTGCAAATTGAACAACTCATCAACCGCGAACCTTGCATTTAAGTCAAACTAGGAGAACATCACCACACACAATATAACTTCTATGCCTGTAGTAAACACCAACTCTAGTCGTGGTCATAACCATGATGAATTTTTCGGAACTCATTAACACATAATCGAGTAATCAGAATCAATCGCCTCTAACTCAACAACCGAGTCATGCAGACTACCAACCCAAAAGTAACTCAATCTGATATTATCGCCCTGAAGGAACCTCCTGGGGACCCGAAGCCATTTCTTGCATCTCCAAAACATTGACATGTAGACCTTTCTTGACAAGGAAATATCGCAGACTCGATTACCATTCTCTACCGATTTCATACCCTGCCCATACACAAATTCAGAAATCCTTAAATGCTATATATGATATGGACTCGTCAGAACCTTCTCGAAACCACTCACCTTATCTTGATATTCAATACACAACTAATACACACAGAGCAACCCGTGCTCCACCAGCATATGACTATTCGAATAAATAACTATGAAATCCCTCAGCCCGGAAACTGATACAACAAATGATCCTATAATTCGATGGTCATAGCGAACTCCCCCACTTATCCCGAAGCTATGAATAAAACATCTGATAAATTAAAATAACCATACTCGATTACTACCATAATACCACAGTGAGGTTCAACTAAATCCTTCATAAGCTCATGTAATACAAACCATCTAATACCTCAATCATCAGTAACTCTCGTATTCATCCTCGTGACTGTCAGCCAACTATTACAACCGATCCAAACTCAAATCGCACAATATAACCCACTAGTAGACAAGAAATCCTCCACACAACATCATTAAAAAAAATCACACATCCGTAGATCATCTCACAGGTTATAACCCACCTGCTTAGCCTTAACTGGCATCTCTTTAAACCCTTTCACAACCACAACTACTACACAATCGCTTAATCTTCCTGAATATGAAATCACAACAAGACATGGAAACCTACTTCACTCCATAATTAAACAACATGAAATATTCCTCAACACACCCATAACTCGAGCCAATGCATCAAATCGAGACAGAAATCAAGAACCCAATAGTACTTTTACATCTCAAAAAAACTCTTCCCAACACCTTTGGACCATCCAAACACCTCCTGCAGTTGCATCATACTCATCATGTAGCCATCCAGTCACTCATTGAGCCGTAAATTCCGCTAATAGGGACACTACCATACTTATAAGTCCAAAAGCAGGTGCTCACACGACCGAAATCCCTGTGATCAAGTCACAGTCAAAACTCGGCCTCAAGTCCTCCAAACTGGCCCATCATTCGCACAATGAAATCACACCTCGCACCTCATCCATGGGATCACAAGTCATCGATGCATATCTGATACCGAGCGCTCACATGCACATACGAATGCGTGGAAGGAATTCAAAGAGTTATGGTTCAAGCTGAATCAATATCGCACGATAAGAAAGAGAGATGGGAAATATATCCTAAATGTCTTGTAGCCTCTAGATAGGTATTGACGTCATCATACCGATACGCAAGACTCTCTAGACACTTGCTCATGACTTGTAGAACCTATGAACCTGGAGCTCTAATACCAATCTGACACGAACCGAAAACCACTAGTCGTGATGGAACCTAACTCGATCCACTAGGTAAGCCAACTAATAGTCAATACAATTCTAAAACTACCAAGGAATAGTGTCAGCTACATTCCGGAATGCACGAACATTTCAGAGTCAGCTCTCGACATCCCCAGCAGCTCTACTGCAAAATCTGCATGCAAAGTGCAGAAGTGTAGTATGAGTACAACCGACCCCATGTATCCAGTAAGTATCTTGTCTAACCTTGTCGAAGTAGTGACGAGGCTTTTTAGTTAAAAGATACTCATTGATAAGACCTGCACCGTAAACTAGCAGTAGAACTATACTACGATATAATGGAAAAGAGTACACAAAAGAAATATGTAAGCAATAACTGAGTACTAGAAGAGATCCCAATTTAACCTTTTTCCAATATCTCGACCAATCTTTTTCTTAAAACGAAAACCAATAACCAAGATAGTCACTCCATAACTTTCATAGTGTGCGGAATGTACTCAGATGTCAAATAAGTTATATGGAATCACCCTTTGTGCATTTATCTCTTCCTCAACAAATATGCGTATTACAATACCAACCGGATGGCAGAAATGCCGATAACAAAATGACAAAGTAGGAAATACGCAAGCAGCAATAATGAACGAGGATATACACATGGGCAATAGTAATAGTACTAGGCGGAAAGCATTGGAGTAATGATAGCAACTAGGAAGGAAGAGTATAAACATCAACTAACTAGCATGGTGGAGGCCTAGATATAGATATAAAAAATAAGAAAGGGGACACATGATCTTTATAAGTTAACAAGTAGAGACATGAATGACTAACACGGTAGAAGACCTGTATTTAAGTGCAACAAAATAGATATTACATGGATGTAACTATAATAGCATGAAGTAGGCACGGTATTTGCAAGTTAAACAAGTAGAAGGCATGGGCAACACTACAACAATTGAGATAGAGAACAAAGACAGAACAATAATGACAAGTCACATAAGAATCATAAGTACGACAATAAGAACTCAAGCTACACAGATGAAGATATCTACAAGAAAAGGATATCACGACATAATCCATGTCCCTCGTCCTCACTTGCACGAAAACACCCTTCGTGCCATGAACTCGTAATAACATAAAATCATGATAATATAAATGCAATGGCACGACATCATCCTTCGTGCTTTAACTCTCAAATGAAATGACACGGCATCACCCTTTGTGCTTTGCACTCATATAACATGGTACGACATCACCCTTCATGGTTTTACTCTCAAATGAAATGGCACGGCATCACCCTTCGTGATTTACACTCACATAACATGGCACGACATTACACTTCGTGCTTTTACTCTCTAATGATATGGCACAACATCACCCTTCGTGCTTTACACACACACTCTCTCATATGATATATATATATATATATATATATATATACATAATTGCACGGCATCACCCTTCGTGCTTTACAATCTTCCTTACCAAGCATATGTATATCAATGTCAAACAATGTAGGACGCATAAATAACGTCAAGGAGAGTGTTTAAATGAATATTCCAAACGTACATATTTACAACTTTCAAGACAACAATAGTTCAATAAACTTTCAAGAACCTTATTACTAAAGTATTTCAACAAATCTCAAGAATGATCTACAACACGAGTATAGAATCTAATATCTCAAGAATATCGGCCATAGCAATGTATTAAGTATTAAGCATAATGATGACCAAATTAGACACAATAATGTTTTCTCAGAATTTTCGTCAAAATTTGATCAAGTTATAATAAACTAAATCTTGGTTTCTAACATTTAATTCTATATTCTTAGTATCTATGAGTCAAGTAAGACATGAAACAAGAAGGTCACGTAATTCTACAAGGCACAATTCATAGCATAATCTACCGCTGAGCATGATTAACCCTGGCACATGCATATATGCTCGTCACCTTATATATGTATCACCTCGAAACGTAGCAAATAATGTGAAATAGTAGGAATAATTACCTCAACAAAGTTACACAAGACACTTACCTCCAACAAGTCAAATTAATACACTATAAGCACCATCCCACTCAAATCATTCTTCGAATGACTCGAAACTAGCCAAAAGCAACTCAAATATATCAAATAATGCTAAAGGAAAAAAACTCAATTGATAAAGGTCGAATCTTTAATAACAACCCAAAACCGACCAAAAATCACACCCGGGCCTGTGCCTCGGTTACCGACAAAACTCACGAACGCATTCAATTACGCATCCAACCATACTAGTTTCTCTCAAATCCGACTCTGAATCGATGTTCAAAACTCAATAATTTACATTATGAAACTTTAGGCCTAAACCCCCAATTTCCTCTTTAAGATTCAACAACCAAAAGTTAAAATCGAAGATAGATTCATGAAATATAACCAAAACCGAGTAGAGAACACTTTCCCTCAATTCCTGTGGTGAAAATCGCCTCCAAAAGTTGCCCAAATCTGAGCTCCCCAGCTAAAAATATGATCAACTGAACAACCCTCGTTATTATGTATTCTTGCCCAGCTGTTCTGCCTCATTTCGTGTACCAAACAATCCCGAAACTCGCTTTTGATGCCTCTAGTAGATTCCTTATGAAATTTCAATCACGTTAGACTTTTGAATCACTCTATTTGATCTTATAATGAAGGAGATATGTTGGTTCTAATATTTGGGAATAATGCAGATTTTTAAAGGCAATTTTGTAATTAATCTGAGAAATCTGGCAACCTAATTCTTAGTAACATGACCATAAACTCCTCATACGATGTCCAAATTCGACGATTCTTTTTTCTATGATTCCTTAATTACGATACAGATCTACTGCTTCAATCAAAACAAAAATTGGAACTCATTTGCTTAATGTGGTACCATTTATCCTTGAAGAAACAACGTCGAAACATAAGAAAAACGAGCACAACACAACCCAAACCTATTCGAGCCCCTCCGGACCCCGTATGAACATAACAAAAAGTCACATAACATAACACGGACCTACTCGAGGCCTCAAATCACACATAACAACATCAAAACGACGAATCGCACCTCAAATCAAACTTAATGAACCTTTGAACTTTAAAAAACTCGCGCCAAAACATATCAAATCAACTCAGAATGAACTCAAATTTTGCACACAAGTACCAAATGACAAAGCGAAGCTATTTCAATCCCCAAAACCACAATTTGAACCCGATATCATCAAAGTCATCTCTTGGTCAAACTTGTGAATTTTCCAAAACTTCAAATTTCTAACTTTCGCCAATTATTGCCGAATCCTTCTAGAATTATCCTAATGCAAATCTAGGTATACACCCGAGTCCAAAATTATCATCCGGACGTAACAGAACCATCAAAACTCAAATCCGAGGTCAAAGGCTAAAAAGTCAAACCTTGTCAACTCTTCCAACTTAAAGCTTCAGTTCATGAAATTCATTCTTCTAAATCGTTTTCGAAAAACTTGAAAACCAAAACCGACGATTCACACAAGTCATAATACATCATGCAAAGATACAGGTGCCCTCAAATTACCGAGCAAAGTGCAAATGCTCAAAACAACCGGTTGGGTAGTTACATTCTCTCCCACTTAAACATAATTGTTCTCGAATGTGCCAAGAGTCGTTCGAAGGGCATCAAATCACGGTGTAACCTTACCATGCACATACCCGAGGTTTGATCCCACATCATCTTGCTCCATACAAGCCTGCCAACACAACATAACTAGATATCCTTACTTCAACCTTGGTCCTTAACCTCAGAACCAAATCTCCAACATCCAGAACTCATTACAAGATTCGAATCTCACATCTACCCACTTTATAAGTCTAAACAATTGGTGCCAAGACATAGGCGTAATCCAGGATGTGATCACATGATATACCCCATCACTCGGATATCACAGTAGTAACTGCTGACCACCATGGTTGCCCAAAACAAATTTTGTACTGGTAGTAAATCTCATATAAAAAAATCTTGTTCAAAACCTCCGTAAACTGCCGATGATGAAAGAAACACGCAGAATCTCTTAACCCCTAATTTTATCAATAAGCCAAGAAGTTCACTCGTCTACCCAGGGCCATTGCCCAAATCCTTAGCGGAAATATGGTATCATTCTTTCAAACTTACCTTATCCCGATACGATAGTACAAATCTCAAGTCTTGAAACCTCATCTAAGACAAAAAAAGCAGCTCAACCGGCAAGTCTCACCACACACCATATGGAGCCCCACACAATGCGGTTCAGTACACATTTCAAATCAAACTTAATGAACCTTTGAACTTTCAAAAACTCGCACCGAAACATATCAAATCAACTCGGAATGAACTCAAATTTTACAAACAAGTCCCAAATGAAAAAGCGAAGTTATTTCAATCCCAGAACCACAATACGAACCCGATATCATCAAAGGCATCTCTCGGTCAAACTTGTGAACTTTCCAAACTTTCAAATTTCCAACTTTTGCCAATTAGTGCCGAATCCTTCTAGAAATATCCAAATGCAAATCTGGGCATACGCTCGAGTCTAAAATCACCATCTGGACGTAACGGAACCATCAAAACTCCAATCCGTGATCAAATACTAAAAAGTCAAACTTGGTCAACTCTTCCAACTTAAAACTTCAGCGCATGAAATTCATTCTTCCAAATTGATTTCGAAAAACCTGAAAACTAAAATCGGCGATTTACACAAGTCATAGTACATCATGCAGAGATACACGTGCCCTCAAATTATCGAGAAAAGTACAAATGCTCAAAACAACTAGTCGGGTGGTTACAATATATATATATATATATATATATATATATATATATATATATATGTAATATTTAAGTATTAAATATTATTTGTTTAAAAGCTATTTATATAAAGGTTGATATAAACCGACCGACTACGGTCAGTAATTTCATTATATTTATATTTTAGTTATTTTAAAATTATATTTCCAACCGAACTCGGTCGGTAAAATTTGATTAAAAATTATTCCGGTTATGTGTGTATATATATATATATATATATATATATAATTTTTGTTATATTAAAAACCAATTTCCTTGGGCGGGAAAGCATAATTTCGAATATTCTGACCAAAATGTTTTGGAATTTTTGTAAACTTTTAATTAAAAATTATTCTTATAGATAATATACATGTATGACCAAGTCTTGGTCAAATATTGACCAATTTCCGACCGAAATTGGTCGAAATTTTTATATATTTGCTGTGTGACCACTATTTCTGTTGTCAGAAATATTTTCTTTGACTTTTGCGGCCAATTTAGTTAATTTTTGACCGATTTTAGTCGGTATTCTGTGGACGAATTTTGAAATTTTTCTAGTAATGTGATTTGATAATAAAAAGGAGGAAAATTAGTACTCCGCCTTTTCACTTTTACTTGGCACATTTTGATTTTTCACGCCCCTTAAGATATAATAAATGAAGTGCATAATTTACCATGATACCCATATTAATTGATGCATATTTTATTGGGTTTGAGAAAATGATTTGGAGTAATAAATACTGTGGGTATAACAGGAAAAGACAATTGTCTTCTCTTGACATGCGTAAAGTGACAAGTAAAAATGAAAATTTATTTTTAGTATATGCGCCAAGTAAGAGTGAACGAAGGGAGTACTAAAATTACTGCGAACAGAAAGGACTAGAGATCTTTTAATTCCTCTAGTTTTGGAACGAAAATGACTTAAATTTCCTAATTAATTACATGTCTATGTCACGACCCAATTTCCCCCTTCGTGAGTTGTCATGAAGACACCTAGTCTCTGTGACTAGGTAAGCCTAACACTTCGCGGAAATGAAACAAAAGCATGAACATTAACTACTAACAGTAACAATTATCTAATAAGCAACTGAATGCCACTCGACATATATAATTATCACTTCTAAAATGTACAAAACAATTCTCAAAAACCGGAACACCGCAAGTCACAAGCTACTAAGAAGTCCTAACTATTCTATACATCATTTCTACAAAAAGAAGGAAAAATGAACATAAGAGGATAGAGGGGGACTTCGAGGATTTGCGGGCGCGAATAGATATACCTTGAAGTCTCCAATATGTAGTAGCAACTGCACTAGTGATAAGGCTAGTAAGATGTACCTGGATTTGCACACAAAAAACATGTGTAGGAAAGGGCATGAGTACACCACAATGGTACCCAGTAAGTGCCAAGCCCATCCTCGGTCGAGTAGTGATGAGGTCAGTCAGGGCTCTACTGGTATATAAATACTATATCAAGAGAAGAATGAAATGGCGTAGTATAATAAAGACTGGAATTGAATCAGGAAGAAATCATAGAAAACATAATATCTTAGTATACAAAATGCAACAAGGGATCTCTCGAGATACTGTCTTGTAGTCCCAAATGTAAATGTGTAGGGGGATATCCCGGAATACCATTCTGTAGTCCCAAAGTAATTATGGAAGACAGGGGGATCTCCCGGAATACCGTTTCATAGTCCCAAACTAAATATGCAGAACAGGGGGATCTCCCGAAATACTGTTCCATAGTCCCAAAGAAAATATGCAGAACATGGGGATCTCCCAGAATACCGTTTCGTAGTCCCAAAGTAAATATGCAGCCAAAATAATAAAATTCAATAATTACAACACGAAATCCTACAATTCAGCCTAAGTACAAGTTAAGGAAGAACAAGTAAATTCACTAAACATGTTGCACGTAGTTCAGATAAACATTTAAGGCAAATGGGCATGCCATTCTAGTCTAGCAGGATAGTACACATGCTGATAAAACTCAAATAAGAAGGAAAACATGGCATTTCTTAGTAGAAAATAGATTTTTACAACAATTAGCCTGTGTACGTACTCATCACCTCACGTATACGACATTCAGATATCAAAACAGTACCAATCCTAAGGGGAGTTCCCCCACACAAGTTTAGGAAAGCAACTTACCTCGCACCAAGCTCAAATCAATTCGAAATAATGCCCTTTCCATGAATATGCGACTCCAAATGGCCCAAATCTAGCAAAAATCAATTACATAACATAAATATAATTACGAGAAACAAATCTAGCAAACGGAATCAAAGTTAAAGCAAGAAATTGAAAAATCGCTCAAAAAGCCTCCCCGACCCACATCTCAGAATCGGGTAAAAGTAACAAATTATGAACACCCATTCACTCATGAGTCTAACCATACCAAATTTTCTCAAATCCATACCAAAATCCCGATCAAAACCCCGAAATTCGGCCTAAGGACTTTTTCTAAAATTGTCCCCAATTTTTCCACTCAAATCACTAATTTAATGATGAAATTAAAGACATAATCATGGGAATTAACCAAAATTAGGTAAGAATCACTTACCCCAAACACCCACGTAAGAATATCTCCAAAAATCGCCTTCTACGGAGCTCCTAATTCAATTTTGTGATATGAACTCAAAACCCTCGATTTGAACCTTTAAATCTGGCTAGTTAACCCGCACTTGTGGTTACTTAACCGCTTCTGCGGTACCTCTTATTCGGTTAGAGCTCCGCACCTGTGAAATTTCATTAACTCCTAAAACTTCACCTGCGCACATCTATCCACATATGCGGATGTTCTTCTGCGCTAACTTGTCCGCTTATGTAGAAACCTCACTTCTTCCCCAAATTCGCTTGTGTTATCACTCTTCCGTAGATGCGGATCCGCTTCTACAGCTCTTGCATAGCATCTGTAGCCACTGACCCTCATACCTAAACTCGTACCTGTGACCCATCCTCGCTTCTGCGAGTCCGCACTTGCAGACTTCCCACCGCAGGTGCGGAAAAACCAGAACTAGCAACTTCCTATGTCTAAATTCCAATACTTAAGCACCCGAAACTCACCCGAGGCCCCCGGGACCTCAACTAAAAATACCAACCAATCCTAAAACACCATACGAACATATTCGCACCTTCACACCACCTCAAACAACGCTAAAATCATGAATCATCCTCCGATTCAAACTTAAAGAACTTAAAACTTCTAAATTCGACAACCGATGCCGAAACCTATCAAACCTCGTCCGATTGACCCCAAATTTTGCACACAAGTCATAAATGACAGTATAAACCTAATCCAACTTCCGATGATCCATTTCAACCTCGATATCAAAATTCCTACTACCGGCCAAAATTGTCAAAATTTAACTTTCGCCAATTCAAGCCTAGTTCTACTACGGACCTCCAAATCATATTCTAGACGCGCTCCTAAGGCCAAAATCACCTAATGGAGCTGACAGAACCATAGAAATTCAAATTTGAGGTCGTTTACACACTAGTTAATATCCAGTCGACTTTTTCAACTTAAGCTTTCAATTAAGAGACTAAGTGTCTCAATTCACTCCAAAATTTTAAACTAACCCTCCCGGCAAGTCACTATAGAAAAAATAGATACGGGGAAAATAGTTAATAGGGGATCGGGGCCATAACTCTCAAGACGACCAGCTGGGTCATCACAGTCTAGTCATATTTATTACTTGTGAGTTCACATAAAACTTGTATTGGATAAAATTAACAGATGACAGGTGGATGCTTTCCAAATTGACACGTGACAATGAAGACATGTAGGAGATGAGTCAGCAAATAGTTGACACCGATTATAAACATGTGATTGGTATTGTATAAGTTCCGAAGTCATCGAGGCCCGAGAAGAGAATTTGAAAGTAAGGTGCCAGTTGAAGAAGACAACATTAAAGGAGCAACCATTATAGAAAATCATACCATTTATTCTCAATTTTTATGCAGCTATCAAGTGGGGTCTTTACATGATTTGGGGATCTTGTCTTACCTAATTTAGCTATAAATAGTGAAATTTGTACTCATTGAAAGTGTGATGACCTGATAAGTCATCTCATATTTTGAAACCTAATTCTGTGATCCGAAGCCTTGAAAAATATGTTTTAGCTTTCCTCGATTTGTGTGCGCATTTCGGGCATCTTTCTAAAAAGCTTTTATGTTAAAATTGAGAAAATTAAGAATTTTTGCCTAAAAACATCACTTGAGTTGACTTCGGTCAATATTTTTAGTAAATGAACCTAGATTCGTATTTTGACGGTCCCGGTGGGTCCATACCATTATTTGGTACTTGGGCATATGCCCAGAATTAAATTTGGAAGTCCCGAGCCCGTGATATCAAATTTTGTCAAAATTTGAAAGTTAGAGGCTTAATAAGTTTGACATGTTTGACAAAAGCTTGACTTTTCGGATAACGGGTCCATATTTTGGTTCCGGAACCCGGTATAGGTCCAATACCATGTTTATGACTTGTTCGTTAAACTTGATGAAAAACGGAGTTGGTTTGACGTTATTCGGATGTCTGGTTGTGAATATAGATGTTTCAAAGTTTTCTTGAAAGTTTCATTTGACTTGGTGTTCCATTCGTAGTTCTAGGTGTTATTTTGGAAATTTAATCATGCGAGAAAGTTCGTATGATGTTTTTAGACTTTTGTGCATGTGTGGTTTGGAGCCCTAAGGGCTCGGATGAGTTTCGGATAAGCTACAGAGTGAATTTGTGCTTAGAACATTGCTGGTGTGCTTCAGTTTTTGTTGCAGGCCTCATATCTCACAATTGCGAGATCAAGCCTCGCATTTGCGACTACTATTGAGTTTGCATTTGTGATCTACTCACGCATTTGTGAAGAGTAGCCGGGGAGGCCAAATTTCGCATTTATGGGAGATGGGAGGGGGAATCTTCACATTTTCAATAACTAGGTCGCATTTGCGATCCTGCCTGAGTTCGTATTTGCAAACTATTCTTCGCATTTGCAAAGAATGCAGAGGAGTGATGTTTCTCGCATTTGCGATCAAATATTCACATTTGCGAAGCCCAGGTCGCAAATGCGACATCTGCAACTAAACAAATATGACTTAGACGAGATTTTTGGTTCATTTCTCAAATTTTCAAAACCTAAAACCTTAGAAGAATTTTTCCAAGACTCCTTCTTCCCCAAATCGTTGGTAAGTGATTCTAACCTATTTCCTTTCAATCTTCTACTACATTTCACAGGTTTTCAACCTAAAATCTAAGATTTTCATGGTGGAATTGGTGGCTTTTTGGGTAGAACCAAGAATTTGGTAAATTGGGGGATTTAGACCTCAAATTGAAGTCGGATTCCAAAGCAAATTATATAACCTGGCTCGGGGTTGATGGATAATCGAGTTTTGGTATGAATTTCAGGTTTGGACCAAGCAGGCCTGGGTGTTGACTTTTATTAACTTTTTCAAAAATGGCCTAAATTGAATTCTTTACTATCATGGGTAGTTCCTATGGCTTAAATTGAATTATTTGGTTGGTAATTTTCTAGATTCTATTGGTTCGGCAGCTTGTGTGAAAAGAAAAGCTCTGGTTGAGCTTTGAGTTTGGTCGTTGGAGCGAGGTAAGTGTCATGGTTAACCTTATCTTGAGGGAATAGGAATTGTTTGACTAATTTCTACTTGTTTAATTGTTGGGAACAACTTATATGTGAGGTGATGAGTACTTATGCATTGTAGTCGAGTTAAAGCATGCAGGTGGGTTTCAGTTTCTTGAAAATATAGCTTCCTTTGTTCATGTTATCCATGTCTAGACTAGTATTTTTAAATCGATCATTTTTATCATGTTTACGAATCTCTTGGTGATAATTGAGTATTGATTCCGAAGTTGAGGTTGACATGGGGGAACTAAATGTGGAAGTAAAGCATGTACTTGATATTTTTCTCCCTATTGTTATTTGTTCATTGTATTATGTTAAGGGAGAGTGTTAATGCACGAAAGGTGATGCAGTGCCATTTCTGTTAACTTTATGGTGAGGTTGAGAGTGAAAGCACGAAAGGTGATGCCATTCCATATTGTGAGTATTAATGCACAAAGGGTGATGTCGTGCCATGTTATGAGAGTTAATGCACGAAGGGTGATGTCGTGTCGTTTCTATTTAGTTTATGGTGAGGTTGAGAGTAAAGCACGAAGGGTGATACCGTGCAATTTTTCCTGTACTGTGTTTACTTCTTCTTATTGGTTCATAGCATATTGGTTGTTCTAGTTACCATTCCACTGTTGTTCTCTATCTCGTAATCCCCTCAAAATGTTTCCCCCTCCCGATATTACCTGTCTAGTTCTTCATTGTTGTTATTTGTATATATATACTATTAAATTATACATGTCTGATTTGTGGGTGTCTTGTCTTCGTCGTCACTACTTCATTGAGGTTATGCTCAACACTTACCAGTACAAGGGGTCGGTTGTACTGATACTTCACTCTGTACTTTATGTGCAGATTTTGGTACCGGCTCTAGTTGATTGACAAGTTAGCTTCCAGATTTGTTGTTAGGAGGCCAAGGTAGATATGCTGGCGTCTGCAGACCCTGGAGTCTCTTCCTAGTTATATCATTTACTATTTTTCTACTTCAAAATAGTGTGTTTACCTTTTTCAGACTCTGTTTGTAGTAATCATAGTAGCTCGTAAGTTGTGACTCCAGATCCAGATAGAAGTAAATGTTGAAGCTTTTGTATTATCCCCCACTCGCTATATTTCATTTTAGTTCATTTGCTTTTATTTACCGAATTGAATAAGGTGTGGCTTAATAAATTCTCTAATGTTGGCTTTCCTAGGAAGTGGAATGTTAGGAGCCATCACGGTCTCGACGTTGGGAATTTTGAGTCGTGACAAGTTGGTATCAGAGCACTAGGTTTCTTAGGTCTCACAATTCACGAGCAAGCTTAGTAGAGTCTGCGGGATCGGTATGTTGACGTCTGTATTTATCTCCCAGAGTGAAGTTTAGGAACAAATTTCAATTTTATTCTTCTCTGTTGTGCGATTTTTGTTTTCTCAATATTGATTGGACTCCTCTACTCTTATTCTCTCGCAGATGGCGAGAACACGTACCGCTTCTTTAGCTGAGCAGCAGCCAGAGCCTCCAATGGAAGCTCCTACGAGGGGCAAAGGTCGAGGTCGAGGCCGTGCCAGAGGCCGAGCCAGGCGTATGGCTCATCCCAGAGCCCTAACAGTGGAGCCTCAAGTAGATTTTGACGAGGAGGCTCCAGCCCAAACTATTCCTGCTAGGCCAACTAAGGTTGTGAAGGGTTCATTACCACCCAGTGCTTCAGGAAGCTCTGGTCCGTTTAGTGGGCCTTATGGAGAGTGTGGCCCAGACTGATGAATTTATCATGGAACCAGCCGTCTCTCAGGCTGGAGGAGGAGCACAGACTCCTGCTACTCACACTCCGGAGCAGATGGCTCCCCAGTATCAGACTCCAGCAACCTAGTTAGTCAGAGTTGTTCAGCCGGTTGTTCCGGCACAGATAGGTGATGGGCTAGCTATGTTTTCTAAGGCTTTATGGAGATTGGACAAGTTCACCAAGCTCTTTCCTGTTCACTTCAGTGGTGCATCTTCAGAGGACCCCGAGGAGTATCTCGACAACTTTTATGAGGTTCTAAGGAACATGGGTATAGTGGAGACCAATTGGGTCGATTTTGCTGCATTTCAGATGACTGATTCCACCAAGAAATGGTGGAGAGATTATTTGTTGACCAGACAAGCGGGGTCTTCTGCTCTTACTTGGGACCAGTTCTCTCAGTTTTTCCCAGAGAAGTTTCTCCCTATCACATTGAGAGAGGAGCATCACTGTCAGCTCAAGCGTCTTCAGTGGGGTATTATGATTATTACCCAGTATGAGACCCGTTTTGTGGATTTGTCCCGTCATGCTCTTCTTCTACTTCCTACCGAGAGAAAGAGGGTGAGAAGGTTTATTAAGGGGCTTTATCATCCTATCAGATTGCAGATGGCTAAGGAGATGGGAGTGAGATTTCTTTTCAGGAGGCTGCCAATATCACCAAGTGAGTTGAGGCGGTTCTTTCTCAGGGAGGTTAGGGGTCTAACAAGAGACCTCTTCATTCTGGTGGGATTAGCGGTGCCTCATCTGGAGGCAGGGGTACTTTTGGGAGGGGCCATCCTCCCAGACCATTTCATTCAGCACTCCAGGCATCCCACGGTGCTCCAAGTGGTCGTGGCCCTCATATGCCTTATTCTGATAAACTAGCCTACATTTCACCACCAGCTCTTATCAGTGCACCTCCGCTCTAGAGTTTTCAGGGTGGTTACTCAGGTCGACAGGGTCAGTTTCATTGCCAGCAGCCACAACAACTGAGGTCTTGTTATACTTGTGGTGACCCGAGGCACATTGCTAGATTTTTCCCTCGTGCTTCGAGCAGTTCACAGCATCAGGGTTCTTGTGCCATGGTCCCGGAACCAGGTGCTACACCATCCGCTCAGTCAACTAGAGGTAGGGTCAGGTAGCCAGAGGTGGTTGTCGGACCATTAGAGGTGGAAGTCAGGCTGCTAGAGGTGGAGGCCAGCCAACCAGGGGTTGTCCTAGAGATGTAGTTCAGGGTGGTGGGGCCCAGCCCCGATGCTATGCTTTTCCAGCCAGGTTTGAGGCTGAGTCATCTGATGTCGTTATCACGGGTACTGTTTCAGTTTCCAGTAGAGATGCTTCAGTTCTATTTGATCCAGGTTCCACTTACTCATATGTATCATCTTATTTTTCTTCATATTGATTTGTGCCTCGTAATTCTTTGAGTGCCCCTGTGTATGTGTCCACACCTTTGGGGAATTCTATTGTTGTAGATAATGTTTATCGTTCGTGTGTGGTCACTATTGGGAGTCTTGAGACAAGTGTAGATCTTCTACTTCTCGATATAATTGATTTTGATGTTATATTGGGTATGGATTGGTTGTCACCTTATCACGGTATATTAGACAGCCATGCCAAGACGGTGACCTTAGCCTTACTGAGGTTGCCTCGATTATAGTGGAGAGGGACTCCTGGCCATTCTAGCAGTAGGGTTATCTCTTATATGAAGGCTAGACGTATGGTCGAGAAGGGGTGTCTACCTTATCTGGCTTATATCCGCAATTCTAGTACGGAGGTTCCTTTCATGGATTCCGTATCAGTTGTTTGTGAGTTTTCAGAGGTATTTCATGCAGACCTACCGGGGATGCCACCCGACAAGATATTGATTTCTGTGTTGATTTGGCTCCGGGCACTCAGCTCATTTCCATTCCGCCATACCGTATGGCCCTGCCAGAGTTGAAGGAATTGAAGGAACAATTGCAAGATTTGCTTGATAAGGGCTTCATTAGACCTAGTGTGTCACCCTGGGGTGCACCTGTGTTGTTTGTGAAGAGGAAGGATGGATCGATGAGGATGTGCATGGATTATCGGCAGTTGAACAAAGTCACCATCAAGAACAAGTATCCTTTGCCAATGATTCATGATTTATTTGATCATCTTGAGGGTGCCAAGGTGTTTTCGAAGATTGATTTGAGGTTTGGCTACCATCAGTTGAGGATTAGGGCATCTGATGTCCCTAAGATAGTGTTTCAGACTCGGTACAAGCATTATGAGTTTCTAGTGATGTCCTTTGGGTTGACCAATGCCTCAAAAACATTCATGGATTTGATGAACCAAGTGTTCAAGCCTTATTTTGAGTCCTCTGTGATTGTGTTTATTGATGATATATTGAGGTACTCCCGCAGTCGATAGGAGCATAAGCAGCATCTTAGGATTGTGCTTCACTCTCTAAGAGACAACCAGGTATATGCCAATTTTTCAAAGTGCAAGTTTTGGTTAGATTCAGTCACTTTCCTGGGACACATTGTATCTACAGAGGGAATTCAGGTAGATCCTAAGAAGATTGAGGCAGTTCCGAACTGGCCTAGACCCACTTCATCCACGGAGATCAGAAGTTTCTTGGATTTGGCGGGATATTACTGTCGATTTGTGGAGGGGTTTTCATCTATAGAAGCCACATTGACCAGGTTGACCCAGAAGGGTGACCCGTTAAGATGGTTAGAAGAGTGTGAGGCGAGCTTTTAGATGCTCAAAATGGCTTTAACTACAGCGCGGTGTTTGTGTTGCCCACATGTTCAGGATCTTACATGGTATATTGTGATGCATCCCGTATTAGGCTCGGTGCGATATTTATGCAGGAGGGCAGGGTGATTGCATATGCGTCGTAGTATTTGAAGGTTCATGAGAAGAATTACCATGTCCATGACTTAGAGTTGGCAGCCATTGTTCATGCGCTGAAGATTTGGAGGCACTATCTATACTGCATGTCGTGTGAGGTCTTCACGGATCATCGCTACCTTTAGTATTTGTTCAAGCAAAAGGATCTCAACATAGAGGAGGTGGTTGGAGCTATTGAAAGACTATGATATCATCATCTTGTATCATCCCGTGAAGGCTAATGTAGTAACCGACAAATTGAGTAAAAAGGCACTGAGTATGGGCGGCCTTGCATTCATTCAAGTCGGTGAGAGGCCGCTTGCATCACATGTTCAGACTTTGGCCAACCAGTTTGTGAGGTTGGATATTTCAGAGCCCAGTCGTGTTCTAGCTTGTACAGTCGCTCGATCTTCTTTGTTTGAGCTTATCAGAGATCGGCAGTATGACGTCCCTCATTTGTTGGTCTTTAGGGACACAATGTGACACAGTGGTGCCAAGCAGGGTACTGTTTGAGATGACGGAGTCTTGAGGATGCAGGGTCGTATTTGTGTGCCTGATATGGATGGAATCCGTGAGTTGATTCTTGATGAGGACCACAGATCCTGATACACTATTCATGCGGGTGCCGCAATGATGTATCAGGCCTTGCAACAACATTATTGGTGGAGGAGAATGAAGAAGGATATAGTTGCTTATTTAGCTCGGTGCCTAAATTGATAGCAATTGAAGTATGAGCATCAGAGGCCTGGTGGTTTTCTTCAGAAGATAAATATTCCTGAGTAAATGTGGGAGCGTATCACTATGGTGTTGTTGGACTCCCAAGGACCGAGAGGAATGTCACGACCCAAAATCCTAACTCAGATCGTGATGGCGCCCAATACCGGGGTTAGGCAAGCCAACAATTTAGTTACTAGTGAAATTTCCTTATTTGATAAAAACATCCCCACACTTACATAATATTAAGCTTAAAAACGTTTAAGTGGAAGCGGATAAATTAGCCAGCTTAAATAAATGTAGCCGTAAGGATTATGAACCAATATATACATTTCCAAAAATATAAAGTCTACTATGTATGCCAGAAACTATTGTCACAAGTCTACAGGCGAACTAGTAGAATATACAAAAGATGAAATAAACAGTCCTACTGTCTGAAGGAAGCAGTCAGAATAAACAAAAGATAACTCCATAGTGCTGCTGAGAATCGTCAAGGGAAGCAGCTCACCATGAAGTCAGGTCCAAAATATATTCTTAGGGTCAAGCTCCGGTCTGATAACCAGATGCACCAGCCTCAGATGCTGTAAAATTAAGTACAGAAGCGTAGCATGAGTACATAAACAAATATGTACCCAGTGAGTATCCCGCCTAACCTCGAAGAAGTAGTGACGAGAGGTCGACGTGATACTTACTAGGTTCAGATAATATGAAATGAATACAGGTTAATCAGTAATAGCAGTAATGAACAGTAATAAGGAAATGAGAATCAGTTAACATTTTCTAGTGCCCTCACGCCATCCCTTTCCATGGCATACAAGCTGCTTAACCTTCATTCTTTTATAAAATGAACAGTTATAATTACAGGGCTTCTCATAAATTACCAATAATATAATAGGCTATGAACGTACGACTGTGACGACGTGAAAAGTAAATGCGCACTACCGAGGGTTGAACGGTCCGATCCATAGATGCATCTATCTGCCCCGCTCGTGAATCGAACGTGCGACACGGTTAATATAATACTAAGACTACCCCGCTCGTCAATAATTCATGCGACTCGGGGTAATATAATACTAGGACTACCCCGCTCGCGAATCATTCATGCGACTCAAGTTCCCTTATAAGTACATTATTAGCAGGAGGTTCCAGATAATTTAGCAGGGAACATACTAACAGGCTCAGAATTTAATGATGTCAACATCAAATCATAACTTCTTAGGCCTTCACATATGAGATTCGAGGATATTAGACTACTGAGATCATATGCAAGACCACATATATACACATAAAACATGCTTGTGAGTCCTAAACTACCCGACACGGCATAATAGTAGCTATGCACGGGTTCTTGTCACTTCGTGCATCCGTGGCCCCCGCAAATAAGGACAAACAACCATTACAATCACCTATGGGGACAATTCCCTCTTAGAAGGTCAGAAAGGATACTCACCTGGTGTCGAATCTACTTCCCGTACCAAGAACGCACCCGAAACTCCAAACTTGTCTCCCAAGGACTCAAAAGTAATCAAACGCTACGTAAATATATCAAATTAAACTCAAAGCATGGAATTCTCCTACTTATTTAGGCAATTCATCATTCTTGAAGAAATCCCAAAATACACCCCCGACCCTACATGCTCGGATTTCGAAAATTTTCGAAGGAATCGATTACCCCTAACCTAAGGATCATTAATATATAGTTTTTGTATGATTTCATGGCCAATTAACGGAAAATTCCATAAATTTTCATAAATCCCTAAACTACTACTCAAATCCTTGATTTTTCACTAACTAGGTAATTAATTCAGCTAGGAAATCATGCACTAACTAACTTTAGGGTAGAATTCACTTACCTTGCAGTAGCTAGGTCGTGGGACTCTTTTCCAAGCTCTCAAGGTCGTCCATGGTGGAAGAAAATGGAGTGAAAATGGGATAATCCTGCATTTGAAAGACCTCACTGCTTACAGGGGTTTCCGCACCTGCGGTCTCACGCCTGCGAGAAAGGACTCGCACCTGCGGAAGAAGGGCAAGGGTCCTGGGCTCGCACCTGCGGGCAGGAGTCCGCACCTACTGCTCCGCACCTGTGGGGAAAGGGCCCGCACCTGTGAGAACTGTGCAGCCCACCTGGTGTCGCACCTGCGACCGGGCAACCGCACCTACAGTCACACCAGATCAGGTGCCACAACAACTGTTTCAGCTGGTTTTTGGCCTCGTTTGGTGCCTGAGAGGCACCCGCGCTCACCCGAGCCCCCGTCCAAATATACCAAAAAGTTCCAAATCATAATACAGACTCGCTTGAGCCTTCAGAACACTCAAAACAATACAAAAATTCAAAATCACACCTCAAAACCCTTAGAATCAAAACTTAAGAACCTCAAGTTCTTGAATTCAATAACAATGCGCCGAATCAACCTATACTACTCCGAATGTCACCAAATTTTGCGGGCAAGTCATAAATAACATAATGGAACTATTTGTGGTCTCAGAATTCCGTTCGGATCTCGATAAAACAAAAACAGATCCCAAACCACAATATGAACTTAAAGGAACTCTTATTTAGATACTGGGCGCCGAAACACTCCCGGGTCATCCAAAACTCATTCCTAACATATGCCCAAGTCTGAAATCATCATACAAAGCTAGCGGAACTATCGCAACTTGATTCCGAGGTTGTTTACTCAAAATGTTGACTAAAGTCAAACTTGGCCTTTAAGGCCAACCTTAAGGAACCAAGTGTTCCTATACCACTCTAAACGCTTCCGAATCCCAAACCACCAGTCCCCGCAACTTATAAATCACAATAAGATGGTATGGGAAGTTTCATTTAGGGGAAGGGGGTCCAATAACGGAAAACGACCGGTCGGGTCGTTACATTTTCCACCGCTTAAACAAATGTTCGTCCTCGAACGGGTCTAGAATCATACCTGAAGTGCTGAATAAGTGCAGATATCTACTCCGCATGCCCTCGTCTGACTCCCAGGTTGCTTCCTCAAATGGTTGGCCCCTCCACTGGACCTTCACTGCAGAAACTCTCTTGGACCTCAGCTGGCGATCCCGTCTATGAATAGTAGCAACTGGATCCTCCTCGTAGCCCAACCTCACATCCAACTGAATAGTGCTAAAATCACCCACGTGAGAGAAGTCGACGTGGTACCGCCGGAGCATGGATACATGAAAGGCTGGATGAACTCCTGATAAGTTGGGAGGTAAAGCTAGCTCATAAGCAACCTCCCCAACATGCCTTAACACCTCAAAGGGACCTATAAACCTCTGGCTCAGCTTGCCCTTCTTCCCGAACCTCATAATACCCTTCATCGGTGAGACCTTCAACAGAACCTTGTCCGCCTCCATAAATGATACATCACGCGCCCTCTGATCCGCGTAACTCTTCTGTCTAGACTGTGCTGCGCGGGGCCTCTCCTTAATCAACTTCACCTGCTCCAATGCATCTTTCACCAAGTCGGTGCCATATAACTTAGCCTCGCCAGGCTCAAACCACCCGATAGGAGAAAGACATCGCCGACCATACAAAGCCTCAAGTGGATCCATCTCGATGCTGGACTGGTAACTATTATTGTAAGCAAACTCGGCTAAAGGCAAGAACTGGTCCCACTGACCTTCGAAGTCAATCACACATGCCCTGAGCATGTCCTCCAATATCTGCATTGTACCCTCCGACTAACCATCTGTCTGAGGGTGAAATTCTGTGCTGAGATCTATCTGGGTACCCATCTCACTATGCAATGCTCTCCAGAAGTGCGAGTTGAACTAAGGACCTCGATCTGATATAATGGACATCGGCATACCGTGCAACCGGACTGTCTCCCGAATGTAGATATGGGCCAACCTCTCTGAAGTATATGTAGTAGCCACTGGAATAAAATGCGCCGATTTGATCAATCTATCCACAATGACCCAAACCGCGTCAACTTTTCAAAATGTCCGAGGCAACCCAACCACGAAATCCATAGTGATGCTTTCCCACTTCCACTCAGGAATGGGCATCTGCTGAAGTAGGCTTCCTGGCCTCTGGTGCTCATACATAACCTGCTGGAAATTAAGACACCTAGCCACATACTCTACAATGTCCTTCTTCATCCGTCTCCACCAGTAATGCTGCTTCAAATCACTATACATCTTTGTAGCACCAGGATGAACAAAATACCGAGAACTATGTGCCTCCTCTAGAATCCTCCCTCTCAGGCCATCGACATTAGAAAGACATAAACAGTTTTGAAGTCTCAGAACACCATCCTCGCCAATAGTAACCTCCTTGGCACCACCTTCAACCACTGTCTCCCGAAGCTCTGCCAAACACGGATCATCAAGCTGCCGAGCCTTAATTTCACCCAATAGCGAAGACTGAGCAACCACATGTGCTAGAACTCGACGAGGCTCTGAAAGGTCTAATATCACCAGGTGATTAGACAAGGAATGAATTTCCAAGGCTAGAGGTTTCTCCTCTGCTGCAATATAAGCCAAGATACCCATACTCTCCGCCTTCCTGCTCAAAGCATTTGCTACCATATTCGCCTTGCCCGGATGATAAAGAATGGTGGTGTCATAATCCTTCAGCAACTCAAACCACCTACGCTGCCTCAAATTAAGATCCCTCTGTTTGAAAAAGTGATGTAAGCTGCGGTGATTCATATAAACCTCACAGGACTCCCCATACAAGTAGTGCCTCCAAATCTTAAGAGCATGAACAATCGCTGCCAGCTCCAAATCGTGCACAGGGTAATTCTTCTCATGAACCTTCAGCTGGTGCGAAGCATAAGCAATAACTCTCCGTTCCTGCATCAACACACACCCCAAGCCAACATGTGAAGCGTCGCAATATACTATGTAAATCCCAGAATCGGAAGGCAATACCAGAACTGGTGTTGAAGTCAAGGACTCCTTGAGCTTCTGAAAGCTCGGCTCACACTCGTCATACCACCAAAATGGGGCATTCTTCTGAGTCAATCTAGTCAATGGAGCTGCAATCGAAGAAAACCCCTCCACAAATCGGCGATAATAGCCTGCTAGGCCCAAAAAGCTCCTGATCTCTATAGCTGAAGTAGGATGCGGCCAACTCTGAACTGCCTCGATCTTCCGATGATCAACCTTGATACCCACTCTGGATACCACATGTCCCAATAATTCCATGGAATCTAACCCAAAACTCACATTTGGAGAACTTAGCATATAGCTTTTGTTCTCACAAAGTCTGGAGCACAACTCTCAAATGCTGCTCGTGTTCCCCCAGGCTACGTGAGTAAGTCAAAATGTCATCAATAAAGACAATGACAAAGGAATCAATATACGATGAACACCCTATTCATCAAGTCCATGAATGCTGCTGGGGAATTATTTAAGACAAAGGACATCACTAGGAACTCATAGTGGCCATATCTCATACGAAAAGCAGTCTTCGGAACATCTGAGGTCCGAATCTTCAACTGATGATGTCCCGATCTCAAATCAATATTAGAAAACACCCGAGTACCCCGCAACTGGTCAAACAAATAATTGATGCGCGACAAAGGATACTTGTTCTTAATGGTGACCTTGTTCAACTGGCGGTAATCAATACACATCCGCATATACCCATCCTTCTTTTGCACAAATAGGACTGGAGCACCCCACCGGGATACACTCAGTCTGATGAACCCCTTAGCCTATAACTCCTCAAGCTACCCCTTCAACTCCTTCAACTCCTTCAGAGCCATACGATACAGAATAATAGATATAGGCTAGGTTCCTGGAGCTAAATCAATTGAGAAATAAATATCACGATCCGGAGGCATGCTTGAAAAGTCTGAAGGAAATACATCAGCAAACTCTCGAACAACTGGCATTGAATCAATACTCGGTGGTGGTGTCCCGCAGATAAGAAAGATAGGCCAGACAACCCTTCTCGACCATATGTCAAGCCTCCAAGAATGAAATAACCCGGCTGGCTGCACTAACTGAGGACCCTCTCCACTCCAGCCTAGGTGACTCGGGCATGGCTAAAGTAACTGTCTTGGCATGTCAATCTAGCACTGCATGATAAGGAGATAGTCAATCCATGCCTAGAATAACCTCAAAATCGACCATGTCGAGTAGTAAAAGGTCCCCTCTGGTCTCGAATCCGCAGAATGTGATCACACAAGACCGATAGATCCGATCTACCACCACATAATCGCCCACAAGAGTGGACACATATATAGGAGAACCCAAGGACTCACGAGGAGCATCCAGAAAATGAGCAAATAATGCTGAAACATATGAATAGGTGGATCCTGGGTCAAATAACACTGAAGCCACTCTACCATATACTAAAATAATACATGTGATCATGGTGTCTGAGGCCACTACATCTGATCTGGACGGAATAGCATAGAATCTAGTGGGAGCACCGGAAGACTGAGCTCCATCAGAGTGAACAAGAGCTGACTGACCTTCCCCTGAATGACCTTCACCTTTAGGACGGCCCCTGTCGACCTGTCCTCCATCTCTAGGTGCCCTGACTGCTGGTGCTCGACTCATAGGCTGATAACCCTGCTGCACTGCCTTTCCCCAAAACCTGGCATAAGTTCTCCTGAAGTGGCCGGAATCCCCGCACTCATAACATCTTCCCGGAGGCATGGCCTACTGCCCAGAAGAAGAACCCTGGATAACTGGGGGACGATGAGAACCCTCTGGCATAGCACTGAAGTAAGGTCTCACTGGAGCACCACGAGGAGGTGGTGGTGGGGGTGCTGAATATGAGGGCATGCTGGGCTGACCCCTACCAAACTGATCCCTATCTCCAACTCTCGGGCCATGCTGGCCCTAATGCGTGGATGCAACCTAGCTACAAATCTCTGCACTCTCTCCGCATCGGTAGGTAGTATCATGAGTGCATGGCGAGACAACTCTGAAAATCTAGCCTCATAATCCATCACTAACATATGTCCCTGCTCCAGCTGCTCAAACTGATACCGCAGCTCTTCCCTCTCAGAGGGTGGGATATATCGGTCTAGAAATATCTGAGTGAACTGCTCCCAAGTGACAGGAGGAGAATCTGTTGGCCTGCTGAGAATATAGGACTGCCACCATCTGCGAGCTCTTCCCTCTAATTGGAAGGTAGTGAAGTCCACTCCATGGGACTCTAGTATCCTCATGTTGTGCAGCCTATCCCTAAACCTGTCAACAAAATCCTGGGCATCCTCGCCTCGCTCACCACTAAATACTGGAGGGTGAAATTGAGTCCATCTATCCAATAACTTCTGTGGATCGCCGTCCGCAGGTGGTCTAAGCTCAGGTGCTGCTGCTACAGGCTGAACTCCACCCACATGATGTGTACCTGTGGTATGATGTAATGCTGCTGCCTGACCTGCAGCCTGGGCGGTAGGAGTCTGGCCCCCCCTCCTGCCTGAGATGTGGCAGGGTCTACTCGAAATAAACCATCCTGGGACATAGTGTCCATAAACCGCATCATACGGCCCATGATTTCCTGGAAGCCCGGCGTTGTCATAAAGTCCATTGGAGCAGGATCTGCTGGGGGCACCTCACCCTACTCCTCTATAGTAGGATCCCCTGGTGGTGTAACAGAAACAGCTCTGGGACGCCCTCTTCCCCTACCTCGGGCCGGTGCCCTCCCTCAGCATCTGCCACGACCTCAGACAATGAGGGTAGCAGCCCGTCCCAACTCTGGAACATTGAATGCATGCGTCCTCACCATCTGTGAGAGAATAGAAGAATGAGATTTAGTAAACCATCAACTGCACGATAGAACATGAATAAATAGAGGTTTCTTAACACCCTATAGCCTCCCAAAGATAAATATAGATGTCTCCGTATCAATCCGCAAGACTCTATTAGGTTTGCTCATGACTTGTGAGACCTACGTGAACCTAGAGCTCTGATACCATGTTGTCACGACCCAAAATCCTAACTCAGATCGTGATGACGCCCAACAGCGGGGTCACGCAAGCCAACGGTTTAGTTACTAGTGAAATTTCCGTATTTGATAAAAACATCCCCTCACTTACAAAAATTTTAAGCTTAAAAACGTTTAAGTGGAAGCGAATAAATTAGCCAGCTTAAATAAATTTATCCATAAGGATCATGAACCAATATATACATTTACCAAAATATAAAGTCTACTATGTGTGCCAAGAACTAGTGTCACAAGTCAATAGGCGAACTAGTAGAATATACAAAAGATGAAATAAACTGTCCTACTGTCTGAATGATGTAGACAGAAATAAACAAAAGATAACTCCATAGTGCTACTGAGAATCTCCAAGGGAAGCAGCTCACCGTGAAGTCAGGTCCAGAATATACTCTCAAGGTCAAGCTCTGGTCTGATAACCAGATGCACTAGCCTCAGAACCTGTGCAATTAAGTTCAGAAGCGTAGCATGAGTACATAAACAGATATGTACCCAGTGAATATCCCACCTAACCTCGAAGAAGTAGTGACGAGAGGTTGAAGTGATACTTACTAGGGTCAAACAATATGAAATGAATATAAGCTAATCGGTAATAACAGTAATGAATAGTAATAAGGAAATGAGCATCAGATAACATTCTCTAGTATCCTCACGCCATCCCTTTCCATGGAATATAAGTTGCTTAACCTTTATTATTTTATAACGTCAACAATTACAATTACAGGGCTTCTCCTAAATTACCAAACATATAACAGGTTATGAACGTACGACTTTTACAACGTGAAAAGTAAATGTGCATTGCTGAGGGTCGAACGGCCCGAACCATAGATGCATCTATCTGCCCCGCTCGCGAATCAAACATGTGGCACAGTTAATATAATACTAAGACTATCCCAGTCGCAAATCATTCATGAGACTCGGGTTAATATGATACTAGGACTACCCCGCTCGCGAATCATTTATGTGACTCGGATTCCCGTATAAGTACATGATTAGCAGGAGATTCCAGATAATTTAGCAGGGAACATACTAACAGGATGAGAATTTAATGATGTCAACTTCAAAGAATAACTTCGTAGGCCTTTACATGTGAGTAACCTAACTATGACTAAGGTAAGGAGCTATTCATAGGGTCGATTCCTAGTTCACCACTCATTCCGGAGCCCGAGAAATTCGAGGATATTAGATGACTTAGACAATATGCAAGATCACAGATATACACATAAAGCATGCTTGTGAGTCCTAAACTACCCGACAAGGCATAATAGTAGCTACGCACGGGCTCTCATCACTTCGTGCGTGCGTAGCCCCCGCAAATAAGGACAAACAACCATTACAATCACCTACGGGGACAATTCCCTCTTACAAGGTTAGAAATGAGACTCACCTAGTGTCGAATCTACCTACCGGACCAAAAACGCACCCGAAACTCCAAACTCGTCTCCCAAGGACTCGAAACTAATCAAACGTTACGCAAACATATCAAATTATACTAAAAGCATGGAAATTCCCCTAATTATTTAGTCAATTCATAATTCTTGAAGAAATCCCCAAATACACCCACGGGCCTACATGCTCGGATTCCGGAAATTCTCGAAGGAATCGATTACCCGTAACCTAAGGATCATTAATATATAGTTTTGTATGATTTCATGGAAAATTAATGGGAAATTCCCTAAATTTTCATAAAGCCCTAGGCTACTACTCAAATCCTTGATTTTTCACTAACTAGGTAGTTAATTCAACTAGGAAATCATGCATTAACTAACTTTAGGGTAGAATTCACTTACCTTTCAGTAGCTAGGTCGTGGGACTCATTTCCAAGCTCTCAAGGTCGTCTATGGTGGAAGAAAATGGGGTGAAAATGGGATAATCCCACAGTTAAAAGACCTCACTTCCTACAGGGGTTTCAGCACCTGCGGCTCGACGACCGCACCTATGGTCTCGTGCCTGCGAGAAGGGACTAGCACCTGCGGAAGAGGGGCCAGAGTCCACGGCTCGCACCTACGGGCATGAGTACGCACTTGCGGCTCCGCACCTGCGGCTCCGCACCTGCGGGGAAAGTGCCCACACATGCGAGAGCTGGGCATCCCACTTGGGGTCGCACCTGCGAGGCTGGGATCGTAGGAGCGGTCCCGCACCTGCGACTAGGCAGCTGCACCTGCGATCACACCAGATCAGGTGCACCAGCAACTGTTTCAGCTGGTTTTTGGCCTCGTTTGGTGCTTGAGAGGCACCCGGGCCCACTCGAGCCCCAATCCAAATATACCAACAAGTTCCAAATCATAATACAGACTCGCTCGAGCCTTCAAAACACTAAAAACAAAGCAAAAACTCAAAATCACACCTCAAAACCCTTAGAATCAAAACTTAAGAACCTCAAGTTCTTAAATTCAAAAACAATGCGCCGAACCAACCTATACTACTCAGAATGACACCAAATTGTACAGGCAAGTCATAAATTACATATAAGAACTATTCCCGGTCTTGGTATTCCATTCGGACCTTGATAACCAAAAAACACGTCCCAAACCACAATATGAACTTAAAGGAACTCTTATTTCGATATTGGGCGCAGAAACACTCCCGGTTCATCCAAAACCCATTCCGAACATAAACCCAAGTCTGAAATTATCATACGAAGCTACCAGAACCGTCAAAACTCAATGCCAAGGCTGTTTACGCAAAATGTTAACTAAAGTCAAACTTGGCCTTAAAGTCCAACCTTAAGGAACCAAGTGTTCCTATACCACTCTAAACGCTTTTGAATCCCGAACCACCCATCCCCGTAATTCATAAATCATAATAAGCCGCTATGGGAAGTTTCATTTAGGGGAACAGGGTCCGATAACGCAAAACAACCGGTCGTTACGTTACAAGGAAGTTCAATGCCATTTGGGTCATTGTGGACAGGCGGACTAAGTCAGCGCATTTCATTCCTATGGTAGTTACCTATTCTTCAGAGCGGTTGGCAGAGATTTACATCTGCAATATCATCCATCTTCACGCTGTGCCCGTGTCTATCATTTTTGATCTAGTTAAGTAGTTCACCATACACTTCTAGAGGGCAGTACAACATGAGTTGGGAACGCGGGTTGTGTTGAGCACATCGTTTTATCCTCAGATGGACGGACAATTCGAGCGCATTATTTAGATATTGGAGGATATGCTCCGCGCATGTGTTATAAACATTAGAGGATCGTGGGATCAGCTCTTGCCCCTTGCAGAGTTCTCCTACAACAACAGTTATCAGTAGAGCATTCAGACGGCTCACTATGAGGAATTATACGGTAGGTGGTGCTGGTCTCCAGTTGGGTGGTTTGAGTCGGGGGAGCTCTGTTATTAGGTACATATCTAGTACATGATGCCTTGGATAAGGTCAAGATTATTCAAGATCGATTTCGCTCAGCTCAATCCAAGCAGAAGAGTTATGCCGACCATAGAGTTTGTGAAGTTGCATTCATGGTCGGGGAGAGAGTATTGCTGGTGGTATCACCCATGAAGGGTGTAATGAGGTTCAAGAAGAAGGGAAAACTAAGCCCTAGGTATATCGGACCTTTTGAGATTCTTGAAGAGTGGGAGAGGTGGCTTACAGGCTTGCGTTACCACTAGGGTTATCAACATTTCATCCGGTGTTCCACGTGTCCATGCATCAGAAGTATCACGGCGACCTGTCCCATGTATAAGATTTCAGCTCTGTCCAGCCGGACAAGGATTTGATTTATGAGTAGGAGCCGGTGGTTATTCTAGCCCGGTAGGTTCGTCAGTCGAGGTCTAAGAGTTATCCTTCAGTTCTAGTGTAGTGGAGAGGTCAGCTCGTCGAGGTAGCTACTTGGGAGTTCGAGTCGGATATGCGGAGTACATATCCCTACCTTTATACCAGTTCAGGTACTTTTCTATGTCCATTCGAGGGCGAACGGTTATTTTAGAGGTGGAGAATGTGATGACCCGATATGTCATCTCATGTTTTGAAACCTAATTATGTGATCTGAAGCCTTAAAAATCATGTTATAGCCTTCCTCGATTTACGTAAGTAGTCCGGGCGTCTTTCCGGAAAGCTTTTATGTTATAAATTGAGAAAATTAATAAGTTTTGCCTAAAAACTTAGTTTGAGTTGAGTTCGGTCAATATTTTTAGTAAATGGACCCGGATTCATGTTTTGGCGGTCTCGGTGGGTCCGTACCGTGATTTGGGACTTGGGCGTATGCCCTGAATCGAATTCAGAAGTCCCTAGCCCGAGATGTCAGACTTTGTCGAAATTTAAAAGTTAGACGCTTAATGAATTTGACATGTTTGACCAAAGCTTGACTTTTGGATAATGTTGTATTATTGTTCCGGAACCCGGTATAGGTCCAATATCATGTTTATGACTTGTCTGTGAAATTTGATGAAAAACGGAGTTGGTTTGATGTGATTCGGACGTCCGGTTGTAAAAATAGAAGTTTCAAAGTTTTGTTGAAAATTTCATTTGATTTGGTGTTCATTTCATAGTTCTAGGTGTTATTTTGGTGATTTATTCGCACGAGCAAGTTTATATGATGTGCTTAGAATATTGCTGGTGTGCTTCAGTTTTTGTTGCAGGCCTCAGATCTCGCAAATGCGAGATCAAGCTTCGCATTTGCGACTACTATTGAGTTTTCATTTGCGAACAATGTCTCGCATTTGTGATAGGAGCTGGGAGGGGGAATCTTCGCATTTGTGATCACTAGGTTGCATTTGCGATCATGTATGAGTTCGTATTTGTGAGCTATTTTTCCCAAATGTGAAGAATTCATAGGTGTGATGTTACTCGCATTTGCAATGAAATCTTCGCATTTGCGAATCCCAGGTCGTGTCATGTTATGAGAGTTAATGCACGAAGGGTGATGCCGTGCGATTTTTCATGTACTATGTTTACTTATTCTTATTGGTTCATATCATATTGGTTGTTTGTAATGACCCGGCCGGTCGTTCCGTGAGATTTACCCCGTTTCCTCCATTTCTGCTTTATCATATATTGCTTTGCTTGTTTATGTTGTGTTGGGTCAGTTGGTTTGGGTTCGGAGCGGCTATGGTGAGAATTGAGGCATTTAGTCTCTTAAAGTAGCCTAATAGTTGAAAAAGTCAACTGAGAGTTGACTTATTGGTGAACGGCCTGGGAATGCGGATTTTATGGCTCGAATAGCTTCGTTATGTGATTTTAGACTTAGGAGTGTGTTCGGAATGAAGTTTTGATGTCCGGTGTAGAATTAGGCTTGAATTGGCGATAGTTTTTAGCGATTTCTGGTCGGCAGTAGAAAATAGGCTATCGGGGTCGGAATGGGATTCCAGAAGTTGGAATAGGTCCAAAATGTCATTTTAGATATATGTGCAAAATTACAGGTCAATTGGAGGTGTTTTGGTTAGTTTCGGCGTCCTTGGCAAAATTTGGAAGTTTCAAAGTTCATAGGTTTGAATTTGATGTAATTTTGGTGTTTTCATGTTGTTTTTGGTGTTTTGAAGGCTCGACTAAGTTTGAATAATCCTATGGGGTGTGTTGGTATGTTTGGTTGGGGCCACGAGGAGCTCGGGATTGATTTTGGATGGTTCGCGGAGTTTTGAACGTAGGAAATTGCAACAAATGGCTACTGGTGTAATGTTTCTGGTGTGTGGCCGCACCTGCGGATGGGTATCCACAGGTGCGACGCCGCAGGTGCGAAGGTCCATGCGCAGGTGCGAAGAGTATGTCGCGCCTGCGGAGTCGCAGATGCGGAGAAAAGATCGCAGGTGCGAGAATTGGTCTGTTAGTAGGATTTCACAGGTGCGCACCGGGGACCGCAATTGCGGGTCTGTAGGTGCGATGAAAGGTCCGCATGTGCGGATTAGCAGTGTAGAGCAGTATAAAAGAAAACCTCCGTGAAATTTAGTTATTGTACCATTGTTGCATGCGGTTGGAGCTTATTTGAGGGTTATTTGAAGAGAGAATTCGAGGGTCTTCAGTGGAGGTAAGTTCCCGGATTATTAAAGTCATTTCTATGCTATTTTGTTCGGATTAGGCTTGTAATTTGAAGGATTAAAGTAGAAAAAGTTTGGAAAAATGGGAGGAGGATTTGTAAAATTATTTTGGCGATTTGGGTAGGCAATTGTGGTCCGATTGTGATGCTTTTGGTATGTGTAGAATCGTGGGAGGACGAGGTTTATAGTGATGTAAATTTTATCGAATTCCGAGACATGGGCCCGGGACTCAGGTTTGGCCGAATTTCGAGATTTTTCTATAAATTGATAGTTTTCAATTGGGTTTTGTTCCTTTAGTATATATTAATGATGTTAAACTTGTTTTGGTTAGATTCGGAGCGATCAGGAGCCAATTAGAGGGGCAAGAGCATAGCGGACTAGTATTGTGGCCCGGTAGAGGTAAGTAATGGTTATAAATCTTGTCTTGAAGGTATGAAACCCAGACTTCATATTTCTTATTGTTTTTAGAATGGCACACATGTCGGATGACGAGTATGTGGAGCACACTGATATTTGGATTGGACTTGGTCCTCTCCGCGACAACCATTGAGTTGCATATTTTACTCTAAATCATATGTTAAATTGTGTTCTAAAGATTAATTCTATATTTGGGCTATAAGCCATGTTTGGGGCCTCGTGCCGACTTGTTTAGACCCCTTGGGGGCTTTTTACTACTATTTTCCTCACTGTTTATTCATGATTTCACTCCGTCACATTGTGTTTACTGTTTTCGAAACACAGCCTGATTTACACTACTTTGAGATTTAAAAATGAGGTTTTGGGTCGAGTGCCCTGTTTTACTGATTCACCCGAGGGGCTTTTGAGAGATTCTGACCGAGTGAGGCTGAGGGCCTGATTGTGAGGATATGATACGCCATGAGGTGGCTTGATATTAGCGCTTGGGCTGAAGGAACCCCTTTGGAGTCTATACACACCCCCAGTGAGTGCAGGTACCTACCGAGTGCTGAGTGCTGAGTGCCGAGTGATGAGTGTTTGGGAGGCATGAGTGACCGTGAGGTTGCCCGAGGGGCTAATACTGAGTGGCTGTGAGGTGATGAGTGAAGTTCTGCCCGAGGGGCGATTTATGATTCATGTTTTTGCCCGAGGGGCTACTTATGGTTTATTTCATTTTCATACTAAATGTTTCGGTCTGAAATTATTGAAAATATAGATTTTTCAAAGGATTTTTCTGAAGTTGGTTTTAAGGTATGATGATTTCATATATCTATGTATATACTGTTGGAAAGAAAAGTTGTGCATATTGTTAATTGATGATATTGATTTGTATGTGTTTTCTTGCCGCTTAGATTTGATTTATTTTCATTACTACTGAGTTGGCGTACTCACATTACTCCCTGCACCCCTGTGTGCAGTTTCAGGTGCAGATACCGAGCATTAGCTATCTATTCCGTGCGGAGCCGGAGTGCATGATATAGAGGTAGTTGTTCAACGTCCACAACATCTCTATTTTCCCTTCTTTGTTGTATCTAGCTATTTATTCAGAGGTTTTGTATTATAATAATATACCTTTTTGGCGTATTTCTCTTCGATGCTCATGACATGTTGGCTCCGTGTTTTGGGGTTGGTTGGACTGTTTAACTTTTTATTGGCCTAATGTATTTAGTAAATTTTGTATACTTTATGAAATGCTTTAAATTATTTGGGATTTTTGAAAGAAACTGTAAATATGTGATTATTGGCTAGCCTCGTTCCACGATAGGCGACATCACGGCCGGTTTAGGATCGGGGTCGTGACAGTTTGGTATCAGAGCCTAGGTTACATAGGACTCAACGGTCATGAGCAGGTTTAGTAAAGTCTTGCGGATCGGTACGGAGTCTTCTATACTTATCTTCGAGAGGCTACAGTACTCCTAGGAAACATTTCTATCGTTCTTGAACTCTTTCGTGCTAATCTATTGATTCTTGAAATCTAAACTTACGTTGTTTCATTCTGTCACAGATGGTGAGGACATGCAATACCGATCAGGGTGACCAAACACCAGCTAGACAGCGAGAGGTCGAGGCCGTGGTGGAGGTAGGGGCCCAGCCCCCGCAGTAGCCGGGGCAGTACCACAGGATCCCCCTATCGTTCAGGATCAGGTTCCCGCCGATGCTGCTCCAGCGGGACAGGTTCAGGCACCGGCAATGCCTATTGTTATTCCGGGTCTTCAGGAGACCCTATCTCAAATATTTTTAGTGTGCACCAGTTTGGCTCGGGCAGTCACTATGTCTTCTACTGCCACCGCAGCTCAGGCCGGGGGAGGCAATCAGACTCCAGCTTGCCGGACACCTGAGAAGGCTATACGGGGTATTCAGGCACCGGGAGTAGCCCCCACTCAGCCAGTTGCTCCGGTCCAGGATTATGTGGTCCCTGTTATGCCTGAGGACGAGCAGCGTAGGTTGGAGAGGTTCAGCAGGCTTCAGCCTCCGACTTTCAGCGGTACAGAGGGCGAGGATTCCCAAGGGTTTCTAGATAAGTGCTAGAGGATACTACGTACTTCGGGTATTTTGGAGACCAGTGGGGTCTGATTTACTATATTTTAGTTTTCAGGTGCTGCTTTTACTTTGTGGAAGTCATTCGAGAGGCGTAGGCCGGTTGGTTCATCACCTCTCACCTGGCAGCAGTTCTCCGTTATCTTTTTGGAGAAGTATGTTCCTCAGTCCCACAGAGAGGATCAACACAGACAGTTTGAGCAGCTGCGCCAGGGAGAGTTGTCAGTTACTCAGTACGAGATGAGGTTTTTCGTGTTGGCTAGGCATGCTTCTGAGATTTTCCCTACTGATAGGGAGAGGGTGAGTGGGTTTGTAGATGGTCTTACTTATCAGCTCCGGCTATTTATGACTTGGGAGAGAGTATCAGATGCTTCATTGGAGCAGGTTGTTGACATAGCTCGAAATATTGAGTCGGTTCGCCGCCAGGAGCGGGAGGAGAGGGAGGCCAAGAGGCCTCGTGGATCGGGCTGTTCTAGAGGTGCTCCCTTCAGGGGACAGTTTCAGTATGGTAGGGGCCGTTCATTCAGGCCTCCTCAATCAGTTCGCCCAGCGTATAGTGGTGCATCTTCGGGGCATGGTCCCTATGGTTCTCAGCTAGGTTGTACTTCATTTGGTGCCCTCCCAGTCAGAGTGCAGCTCGAGCACCACCAGTTCAGAGTTCTCCTATGTATGAGTCTTCCAGTGGCCGTTCTGGTGCCAGGGGTTTCTATCAGTCCCCGCCTCCAGCTCCATGGAGTTGTTTTGGGTTTGGAGAGTTCGAGCACATGTGTAGATAGTGTCCCCGTTGTCCCGGTGGTTCTTCTTAGCAGAGGGTCCAAACCCTCGACTTCAGCTCCAGTTACTTCACCACCCGCCCAGGCAGCTAGGGGTGGTAGTCAGTTAGCTAGAGGTCGTCCGAGAGGGGGAGGTCGAGCTGGTGGAGGTCAGGCCCGCATGTATGCATTTCCAACCAGGCCAGATGCTATGGCCTCAGATGTAGTGATCATATATATTGTCTCAGTCTGTTGTTGAGATGCTTTGGCTTTATTTGATCCTGGTTGTACATCTTCGTATGTTTCTTCATATTTGGCTCATTTTCTGGATATGCCCTGTGATTCTCTAGTCACCTTTATTCATGTGTCGACTCCGGTGGGTGATACTGTTATTGTCGAATGTGTGTATCGGTCGTGCATGATATCTATTGGGGGTATGGAGACCCGAGTGGACCTACTGTTACTCAACATGGTCGATTTTGATGTGATATTGGTCATGGGTTGGTTATCTCTGTGTCATGTTGATTGTCACGCTAAGACCGTGACCTTAGCTATGCCAGGATTTCCGAGGGTTGAGTGGAGAGGTTCTTCTGAGTATATGCATAGCATGGTGATTTCCTAGCTGAAGGCTTAGCACATGGTTGAGAAAGGGTGTTTATCTTATCTGGCTTTTGTGAGGGATGTTAGTGGTGAGACTCCCAATATTGATTCGGTTCCTATGACTTTCCAGACGTGTTTCCTGCAGACCTGCCAGGCATGCGACTTGACAAGGACATTGATTTTTGTTTTGACTTGGTGTCAGGCACCCAGCCTATTTCTATCCCACCTTATCGTATGGCACCAGTGGAGCTAAAGGAATTAAAGGAGTGGCTTCAAAAACTCCTAGATAAGGGGTTCATTCGGCCTAGTGTGTCACCTTGGGATGCACCGGTGTTGTTCGTGAAGAAGGATAGTTCTATGCGTATGTGTATTGATTACCGGCAGCTGAACAGAATTACGGTGAAGAATCGGTATCCCTTTCCTCGTATAGATGACATGTTTGATCAGTTGCAGGGTGCTAGGGTATTTTCCAAGATTGACTTGCATTCCAGTTATCATCAATTGAAGTTTCGGGGACCAGACATCCCGAAGACTGCTTTCAGAACTAGATATGGTCATTATGAGTTCCTGGTTATGTCATTTGGGTTGACCAATGCCCCAGCAGCCTTTATGCACTTGATGCACAGTGTATTTCGGCCTTATCTTGATTTTTTCGTCATCGTGTTTATTGATGATATCTTGGTGTATTCCCGATCTCGGGAGGATCATAAGGAGCATTTGAGAGTTGTGCTTCAGACCTTGAGAGAGAAGAGATTGTATGCAAAATTTTTGAAGTGTGAATTCTGGCTTGATTTAGTAGCACTTTTGGGGCACATGGTGTCCAGTGAGGGTATTCAGGTTGATCCGAAGAATGTAGAGTCAGTGCAGAGTTGGCCTAGACCATCATCAGCTTCTGGGATTCGCTGTTTCCTTGGTTTGGCAAGGTACTTGATCACGCTCAACTATGTCTAATAAAAGACTAAACAGGCGTTGCAAATATAATTCAGGGTATTATGCCCAGAGTCGATCCCACAGGGAATTTACGTACCAATCAAGTATTTAGAATACGCAACTTTTACTCAATCAATTATCTCAAGACTTTTTAATATAAATTGGTGATGTTTTACTAATTCTACTGACAATAATAATAACTAGCAATTACTAACAATGTGTTGTAAAAATGCTGATAAAGGTCTAAGGTTATGGTTTCCCCCGTTGGTGAACTTACTTCTCGGATACTTCTTATAGTTTGATTAGTTGTCTCTATCAATCATGAACACTCTATCTACCATAAATCTCTCTCAAGTAATTATGATAATTTACTAGACGCACTCTCTCAAGTTACGCTAGCTAGATTGCATTACAGTTCACTTTAGATTGCACCCGAGGTATCGTTATCTCTAATCCAACCTCTAAACCCTCGGTTATGACTTTC
>ML392351.1:71462-81811 GCA_005239525.1 Nicotiana knightiana
GATCACATTCACTGTATCAATAAGAGAGCAGTTGGGCAACGCACTAGGTCGCCTCATAGACTTCTGCACGTTGAAAGTGATTTCTTCATCGTTGAGCCTCATCTTAAATTCACCAGTCTCACAATCAATAAGAGCTCTACCTGTGGCCAAAAATGGCCTTCTCAAGATTATGGGAATTTCCTCATCTACCTTGCAGTCTAATATCTCAAAATCAGCAGGAAATACAAACTTCCCCACTTGCACCAAGACATCATCCAGAATACCCGAAGGTCTCTTCACCGTCCTATCCGCAAGTTGCAGCAGCATGGAGGTGGGCCTGGGTCTACCTATCCCCAGTTTTTTATATATGGCCAGCGTCATCAGATTAATGCTGGCCCCTAAGTCACATAGAGCTTTGATGAAATTTAAGTTGCCAATAGTACACAGAATTGTAAAACTCCCTGGGTCAGACAACTTTCAGCAATAGGATGCGTCACCACCGCACTACAAGTCTGAGTAAGGGTGACAGTAGCTAGATCTTGGAAGTCAACTTTTCTGGACATCAATTCCTTCATCATTTTAGCATACCCAGGCATTTCTTTAAATGCATCAATCAATGGAATATTTACATGTATCTGCTTTAGCATGTCCAAGAACTTCTTGTACTGTTCATCCTTTTGGTATTTAGCCAGCCTCTAAGGGAATGGAGTTGGCGGTCTCTTTTTCCTAGTGATTTGGAAATTTTCTTTCTCAGCCACCACCTCAACTACCGACTTCTGAGTCATCTCCACTTCTTTTTCAGTCTCACTCTGTGCTCTGGGTTATTCTTCACTAGGTTGCACTGTTTCCTTGGTCAAGTTTGTTGAATCATCTAGTTCAGTCGGCATGGGTACCAGTGTCTCGGTCTGTCTGCTTTCATGAGCTCTTTCCAGTTCCAAATTTAATTATCTACCACTGCGAATAGTTACTGCCATCACTTGTCTTGGGCCCTGGTCCACAGGATTTACCTGTGTATCTGCAGGTAAAGTTCCAGGAGGACGACTGTTTAGTGCCATAGATATCTGGCCAAACTGTATTTCAATATTTTTAATAGTTGCATCATGTACATCTACTCTTTCACTGATTTTGGCATTTGACCCAATTACCTGTTGCATCATAGCTTCTAACCTGGCAAACCCATCTTCTTGCCTTCCCCCTTGTTGTTGCTGAGGAGGGTAGTATGATTGTTGCTGATTCTGATGGGTATAACCTTGTGGCCCCTGACACCCATATTTCCACTATTCTGCTGTTGGTGAGGTGGCCTATATGGTTGAACTTGCTGACCCCAGTTCTTCCCCCCTTGTCTCTGGCTTCCATAATTCGACACATAATTCATATTTTCTCGATAAGGAAGGTGATGACATTCTGTATTCCAGTGATTACCAACTGGTTGACTAATGCAAGAAGTGCATAAGCCCCCATTGGTTGTGTCAACGATGTGTACTTGCTGTTTTTGTCCCGATTTTTCCACCTTTTTAGTAAGTATACTCATTTGTGTTATCAAGGTGGCCACGTTCTCTGCAATGGTATTAGATGGATCGAATGGCACTGAATGAACTACAGGAGTAATGGGTGCATTCCTTGTTGTCCATCCTGAATTCTATGCCATTTTATCAAGTAAAATTTGACTCTCTCTCCAAGTTTTGCTCAGGAATGCTCCACCAGCCGAAGCATCAACATTTGCTTTCATAATATCAGCAACCCATGTAGAAACACTGCCCCATCATTTGCTCTGGAATGCTATGATGTGGACAGATAACCAGCATACTCTTAAATCATTCCCATGTCTCTTGCAGTGTTTCAACTAGTTTTTGTCTGAAGCTCAAGATTTCATCAATTTGTTGGGCAGTCTTGTTAGGTGGATGAAACTTGTTCACGAACTGTTTGACTAACTCCTCCCATGTGGTAAAGGAATTGATGAGGAGTGAGTTTAGCCATGTTTGGGCAACACCAGTCACTGAGAATGGAAACAACAAATGTTTTATTGCCTCGTGAGTGACGTTAGGTTGCCTCTGTGTTTCGCATATTGACAAGAAGTTTTTCAAGTGCTGCTGGGGGTCTTCAATGTATGACCCTGAGAAAAGCCCTTTGTTCTGCAATAGGTGCAGCATATTATTTGTTATCTGAAAGGACTCGGCTTGTATCTGAGGAACCAATATTGCCGTGACCAAATTCTCAGCTGAGGGTTGTTCCCAGTCATATAAAGGAGCCTCTGCCCCTATTTGAGCAACTGGGTCTACCACATCATCCCCATGATTGTTCCGATTATGTGCATCTTCCATGTTGGTTTCAATTTGTTCAATTTATTGTTGATGTTTGTTTTTCAGTTGGTCCGGTTTATGGCCTTGAAAACTTTCTCAGGGACTGATAAGGCTTCCATTAATTCACCAGTCCTCGATGAGTTTCTAGGCATGCACCTGCAACACGTTAGCAAACGTTAAATTTTCAATGTGAAAACAAAAATTAGAAGACAATTGACTATATTTCAGAATTTTGTATTTCTTCCAACTCAATTGATAATATCGTTAATTCCCCGGTAACGGCGCCAAAATTTGATCACCTCAACTATGTCTAATAAAAGACTAAACGGGCATTCTAAATATAATCCGGGGTATTATGCCCAGAGTCGATCCCGCAGGGAATTTACGTATCAATCAAGTCTTTAGAATTCGCAACTTTTACTCAATCAATTCTCTCGAGAATTTTTAATAAAAATTGGTGATGTTTTACTAATTCTACTGACAATAATAATAACTAGCAATTACTTACAATGTGTTGTAAATAATGATGATAAAGGTCTAAGGTTATGTTTTCCCCCGTTGGTGAACTTACTTCTCGGATACTTCTTATAGTTTGATTAGATGTCTCTATCAATCATGAACACTCTATCTACCATAATCTCTCTCAAGTTATTATGATAATTTACTAGACGCGCTCTCTCAAGTTACGCTAGCTAGATTGCATTACAATTCACTTTAGATTGCACCCGAGGTATCGTTATCTCTAATCCAACCTCTAAACCCTGGGTTATGAATTTTGTCTATACTCTGGGAGTGATTTTTTCCAAACAACTACCTAAATATGCACTCTCTCTCAAGTAGATACATAATAAATAGGAATAACTAATTGAGGGCCCTTTCAATCAACTACAACAAGAACGTAGTTGAACAAATAGAGATAAATCAACCAATCAAAAATATATTAATAACACAATAATTTTATCCCCAACGGGTTCTACCAAAACCCTAGATTAAAGAAGTTAGCTAGAAATGTTCATAAGAATCAAACCCAAAATAAATTGCATAATTGAACTACAAAGTAATGAATAAAAGATGTAAAAATCAATGTTTTGTCCCATCAACGGTTTCCTCTCTTCGAATCCTTCGAATACTCCTTCAAGTTGTGTTTTCGGGGTCTATTTATATGTTTAGGACGAACCCTAAATGTTTAGGAGACTTCTATTCCAACCGGGAAAAACTTAAACTCGTCAAAACTCGGAATTGACCGAACTTGGGACCCTGGGCGTTTGGGCTCAAACGCCCCCTTAAGGCCAGGGCAGGCCTAGCGTTTGGGATCTAAAAATCCCCCTAACGCCAGGCGCTGCCTGGATTTAGGGGCCAAATGCCCCCCTAACACCACGGGCTGCCTGGCTTTAAGGGCCAAACGTCCGGCTATCGCCCGAGTGTTTCCTCTTCGACCCTTAAGTATATTTTTGACGTATTTGCATCCCTTTAGCTCCGTTTCCATCTCCACTTCACCTACACATGAAATAAACTCCATTAAGCACATAAAAAGTGTGTTTTTATCATTAACGCACATAAAATGTAAGGCATATAACATACTAAACCATGAATTCTAGCCTCGCATCAGTACTACCGCCATTTCGTAGAGGGGTTTTCATCTATTGCTACACCTATGACCAGACTGACCTAGAAGGTGCTCAGTTCAGGTGGACTGAGGAGTGTGAGGAGAGCTTCCAGAAGCTCAAGTCAGCTTTGACTACAGCGCCGGCATTGATTTTGCCTACGGGTTCAGGTTCTTATACAATTTACTGTGATGCCTCGAGAGATGGCGTTTGAGCGGTTTTGATGCAGGACAGTAGGGTGATTTCCTATGCATCCAGGTAGTAGAAAGTGCACGAGATGAATTATCCAGTGCGCGATCTTGAACTAGCAGCCATTTGTCACGCCTTGAAGATTTGGCGTCACTATTTGTATGGAGTGCATTGTGAGATTTTCACTGATCACCGTAGTTTGCAGCATCTGCTTAAGCAGAAGGATCTGAATTGGCGTCAGAGGAGGTGGTTGGAGCTTCTCAAGGACTATTACCTCACTATTTTATATCATCTGGGGAAGGCCAATGTAGTGGCCGATGCCCTGAGTCGCATAGCATAGAATTTGGGAAGTCTAGCCTAACTTCCAGTAGCAGAGCGGCCATTAGCTCTTGATGTTCAGGCCTTAGCGGGTCAGTTGGTGAGATTGGATCTATCTGAGCCCCGCGGGTATTGCCTTGTGTAGCCTCCAAGTCTTCTCTTTACGATCAGATTAGAGCATGCCAGTAGGATGATCCACATTTGCTTGTTCTTTAGGACAGGGTCTGTCGCAGTGATGCCAGGGATGTGGTTATTGGCGATGATGGGGTCATGAGGATGCAGGGCCGTATTTGCGAGCCCAATGTAGACAGTCTTAGATATTTGATTCTAGCTGAGGCCCATAGTTCGCGGTATTCCATCCATCTAGGTGCCGCAAAGATTTATCAGGATTTGAGGAAGCATTATTGATGGAGGCGGATAAAGAGATATATTGTTGAGTTTGTGGCTCGGTGTCTCAACTGTCAGCAGGTTAAGTATGAGCACCAGAGACCAGGTGTATTTCTTCAGAGATTTGATATTCCAGAGTGGAAGTGGGAGCGGATCCTCACGGACTTCGTAGTTGGACTCCCACAGACTTCGAGGAGGTTTAATGCTATATGGGTTATTGTGGATCGGCTGACCAAGTCCGCGCATTTCATTCCTGTTGGTACTACTTATTCTTCAGAGCGGTTAGTTGAGATTTATATGAGGGAGATTTTATGATTACATAGGCTTCCAGTTTCTATCATTTCCGATAGAGGTACTCAAATCACATCTCAGTTTTGGAGAGCCGTACAGATAGAGTTGGGTACTCAGGTCGAGTTGAGCACAACGTTTCATCCTCATACCGATGGGCAGTCGGAGCGTACCATTCAGATTTTGGAGGATATGTTGCGTTCTTGTGTGATTGACTTTGGTGGTTCATGGGACCAATTTCTGCCACTAGAGGAGTTTGCATATAATAACAGCTATCAGTCGAGTATCTAGATGGCCTCGTTTGAGGCTTTATATGGTAGGAGGTGCAGATCTCTGGTTGATTGGTTTGAGCTGACCGAGGCTAGGCTATTGGGTACAGACTTGGTTCAGGATGCATTGGGTAAGGCAAAGTTGATTCAGGAGCGGCTTCGCACGGCGCAGTCTAGGCAGAAGAGTTATGTGGAACAGAAGATCCGAGATGTGTCTTTCATGGCTGGGGATAATGTGTTGCTGAAGGTGTCGCCCATGAAGGGTGTTATGAAATTCGGGAAGAGGGGAAAGCTGAGTCCCAGGTTCATTGGGCCATTTGAGGTGCTTCAGAGGGTTGGGGAGGTGGCTTATAGGATTGCTATGCCTCCCAGTTTATCGAGTATTCATCCGGTGTTCCATGTTTCGATGCTCCGGAAGTATGTTGGTGACCCGTCTCATGTTTTGGACTTCAGCACGGTTCAACTCGAGGGTGATATGTCATATGACGTAGAGCCAGTGGCTATTTTGGGTCTACAGTTCAGAAAGTCGAGGTCTAAGGATATAGATTCAGTGAAGCTTCAGTGGAGAGGGCAGCCAGTGGAGGATTCCACCTGGGAAACCGAGCAGGAGATGCGGGACATATATCCTCACTTATTCGAGACTCCAGGTATATTTCTGGACCCGTTCGAGGACGAACGTTTGTTTAAGAGAGGAAGGATGTAATGACCCGGCCGGTGATTCCGTGAGATTTACCCTGTTTCCCCCATTTCTGCTTTATCATATATTGCTTAGCCTGTTTATGTTGTGTTGGGTCAGTTGGTTTGGGTTCGGAGTGGTCTTGGTGAGAATTGAGGCATTTTGTCTCTGAAATAGCCTAATAGTTGAAAAAGTCAACTGAGAGTTGACTTATTTGTCAATAAAGTTTATAGGATTTCTTGAAGTCAACTTATGGTCCCTCCGTAGAGAAAAGCATGTAACCGCTAATACCATTGAACATCAAATTGACCGACTTATTATAACTAGTTACATATGTCGACATTAATCCATTAAATACTCCATTGAAAGATATTAAAAAATTTTGATGTTTTGAGTTCGAAAATCAAAATTTGCGAAATTATTATTTGTTTGGATTGAGTATTGTTGCAGATGATTAAGAATTTCCTTTGAAGTTTATTTCTCAGTTTTGAGCGAATTTGGTGAAGATTCAAGGTGCTTTTGGCTAGAATTTCAAACTGAAACTCGAAGAAGAAGACGTAAACAAGTTGTATATATGTTATATTTCGGATGTAGAAATGGCATACAAACTGTGAGCATGTGATCTTTTACCCACTATATATTCATACAAAATTTTATAAATTAATTAGTTTATAAATATTTGTTGAATTTCAGTGTTATTTGTGAATTGTTTTTGTATTGCATAATCATAATTCGTCTTTCAAAATTTGTAAATAATTTAAAGTTGCATAATTAGGTGCATAACCTTAATCATTGTTATCAGGAAATTACAAAATTATAATAATTAATTGAAATAAATAACAACAAAAGTGATGATTATTTTGGCATAATGTAGATTTAAGGATTAATTGCTTTATTTAATCATCCTATCTAAGGAAATGACAAAATTTATTCTTTAAGCGATTAGGTATATTTAAATTAAACGGTGCTACTCTTAATTAGCTTATCAATTAGTTTATAATTAGATACAACTAAATTAAAATTAGTTACTACTCTCTAAAATTTTAAATTTGAATTAATATTATTAATTAATTAAAGAATAAGGGTTAAAATTAGACTTGGGCTAAGTTACCCAGGCCCAAAATTTGTATCCCTAACACTCAATACCCAGCCCAAATTAATTAAACTTGGCCACCCCCAACCCTCCAAACAACCCCGTTTAAGTAACAGATCAATCCTAGCCGTTGATATATTTAGATCCAACAGCTGGGAACTCAACAGTCATTTAATATAATTATGTCCAAACACCCCTACCCCTTATTTACCAAAGTCTAACCCCCACCTCATGTCTCTCTCTCTGAACCTCTCACTGGACTCCACTGTCCACCGCCCTGCTCCGCCGGCCAGAAATTGCCTACCCGCGGCGAAGCTCAACCAAACAGCCCCAAATTTTTACTAGACAACCTCCTTAACCCCCTCAACCCCGTCCTACCACTAATTTCCCCAAAAAACCACCCAAAATTCGCTAATTTCAAATCAAGGAATCAGAAACCCTAGATTTCTTCTTCTTGCCGATTCAGAGACCCCTAATGACACACCTACATGAGTCGATAGCTCTTGGTGAGATCTATTGGATCATGTGGGTTTGGGTCATTTCCAAACCCCGCCGGAGTCCGGTCAAGGTCCGACGATTTCAAACTTTTCCGGTCAAATCCCTCTAACTGGTACCCTCCCCCCCTTTTTCCTTCTATGTCTTTTCCTCATTTTTCAGAATGAAATTCTATATTTTACATGCTCAATGTGCCAGTGTTTTTCTTCTGCTTTTCTTCCTGTTTTTCCCTTTGATTAATCCGGATTTTAATTTTTCTTTCATGTATGTGTTGATTAGGTTTAGCACTTCTTGAATGATAATCATTTTAGGTTTAGTTGTCCTTGTTAATCACTAATTAGGGTTCATTAACTTTTAATCATAGGTGTTGATTAATCATCAATTAATTAGGATTTTAGGACTTCGCTTGAATTATTTGATTCCCTTCCTTAGTCTATTTCTGATTTTTAGTTCATGACTGATTTTGAATTTGTGTTCAAACCTGAGTTGTTAATCTATATTTAATCTATATGTTTTCAACTTGTTTATGATTCTAGCATAGGTCAGTCGAGTGTTGGTCATTCACTTAGATTAATCGATTAACGGGTGAATTAATTAGGGACTGATTTGGTTAAGTAATAAAGGACTAATCCCTCTTAGGCTTAAGTTGGGAACTAAAATAAACCTTAGTGTAAGAAAATTGACTAAGTCTAATAACCTAACTAGTTTTCATTAATTAATCTAAGTCCTTAAACGAATTAACATCCAATTAGCTATTCTAGAATTATCTAATCTCACTAAGGGGACTAAAACATCCTACTACTAGGTTAACAAGTTCACCTTAATAAACCTAACATAAATCGTGAAAGTGATCCGCTTAAGATCAAAATGGGTTTAAAAACCAACTTTATTAAGGTTAATTATTGAGTTAATCACTCAATTAGGATAAACTAGTTAAAGTTGATAGATAAGCTAATAACCCGATCCTTAATTACTAAAGGAGTAATTCTAAGGACATTAAGGGGTAATATATGACTTTCAATTGAGGAATCTTAGGTGTAACAACCCAAGAAACTTCTAGAATTAGGAAAATATCAGAAAATCAGATTTTTTAAAGGTAAAGCAGTAATTCTAAAAGGGGATAAGGGCTGAAATTAATAGGAATGCTCAAATAATACCGAAGCCTCTCTACCACATACTATAATAATACTTGTGATCACGGCGTCTGAGGCCACTGCATCTGATATGGCCGGAATGGCATAGAATCTGGCTGGAGTATCAGAAGACTGAGCTCCACCAGAGTGAACAGGAGTTGTCTGACCTCCCCCTGACTGGCCTCCACCTATAGGACGAACCATGCCGACCTGTCCTCCACCTTTAGGTGGCCGGACTGCTGGTGCCGGACCAATTGGCTGATAACCCTATTGTACGGCCTTGCCCCGAAACCTGGGACACTGCCTCCTCATATGACCTGGCTCTCCACACTCGTAACAACTCCCTAGTACAATAGTCTTCTCCCCAGAAAAAGAACCCAGAAAGGCCACAGGGCGATGAGAGCCCTCAAGCATAGCACTGAAGTAAGGGTTAGAGGATCTCAAATGAATGGGATAACCACTGGGTGAACTCTGAATGGCTAGAGGATGGTAGGAATGCTCTGGCATGGCGCTGAAATGAGGCCTCGCTGTAACACCTCGGGGAGGTGGTGAAGGTGCTGAATATGAAGGCCTGCTAAGCTAACCACTGCTAAACTGACCTCTGCCCCTAGCTGGGGCACCTCTGAAATCTCCAGAGAATCTAGCCCTCTTGTCCTGCTGCCCCTGCTCCCTGCTACTCGACCGATATCCCTCGATCCTGCGAGCAATATCTACCACGAGCTGATAAGTAGTACTCATCTCCACCTCTTGGGCTAGGTGGCCCTGATACCTGGATGCAACCCAGCCACAAATATCCTCACCCTCTCTGCATCAGTAGGTAGTATCATAAGTTCATAGCGAGACAACTCTGAAAATCTGGCCTCATAATCTGTCACTGACTTCTGTCCCTGCTCTAGCCGCTCAAACTGATACCGCAGCTCTTCCCTCTCAGGGGTGGGATATATCTATCTAGAAACATCTGCGTGAACTTCTCCCAAGTGACAGGAGGAGAATCTGCTGGCCTGCTGAGAATATAGGACTACCACCACCTACTAGCTCTACCCTCCAACTGAAAGGTAGTGAAATCCACTACATGGGACTCTAGTATCCTCATGTTGTGCAGTCTGCCCCTGCACCTATCCATAAAATCTTGGGTGTCCTTGCCTCGCTCACCGCCAAAGACTGGAGGGAGCAATCGGGTCCATCTATCCAATAACTTTTGCGGATCACCGTCCGCAGCTGGTCTGGGCTCAGGTGCTGCTGCAACAGGTTGGACCCCACCCACGGACAGTGTACCCGGGGTATGATGTAATGCTGATGTCTGGCCTGCAGCCTGGGTAGTAGGGGTCTAGACTCTCCCTCCCACCTGAGAAGTGGCAGGATCTGCTGGAAATAAACCAGCCTGGGACATAGTATCCATAAATCTCATCATACGGCCCATGACTGCCTGGAAGCTTGGCGCCTTCATAAAGTCTACTGGTGCAGGATCTGCTGGAGGCACCTCATCCTGCTCCTTGTGAACAACTAATTTTTGACCACACTCAAATGTTATACTATTTCAGTGTAAATATTCCTTTTAGGCCTGATATTAATGTTTTAAGCTTTCATCTTACACTTAGTAGATTTTATTTAATTAAAA
>ML392352.1:0-63703 GCA_005239525.1 Nicotiana knightiana
TATATATATATATATATATATATATATATATATATATACTAATTTTTAACTTCATTTTGAATGTGTAGGAAAATACGGATGATGCAATTGGAAATGGTGGCCACAAATCAATTTGAATCATTAAAGTGAATGGCGAAGACCTTTTGAACAATTGTTATGTTTATTTTTGTTGATACTATAAATATGAGTACATTTGGTTTTGTAGAGGTCTTTGCTAGTGAACTTCTTGAACCAACAGTGCTTTATTACTATAGATAGTACAAAAAGTATGTTTCTTTGTTGAAATTTATTTCAAGTATATGCATTTGAATTATTTTTATTCTATTACTTTTATATATATATATATATATATATATATATGTGTGTGTGTGTGTGTGTGAGAGAGAGAGAGAGAGAGAGAGAGAGAACAAAATTTGATGTAACCAAATATAGTTTTTTAACCATAATATTGTGGCTAATATAAATATTTGAAAAATAACTTCATAGTGTAGACAAAATTGCTACGCTTAGAAAGTGTGGCCATAGGGATTGTCAATCTGGCGTTGTTAATGATAAATGTTGCTCTAGAAGCCACACTTTGTAAGCGTAGCCTATAACGTTACAAAGATCACACTTCATAAGTGTTGCCTTATGTCACAAAAGCGTGGCTATATGAGAAAATGTAAGTGTGGTCTTTGTACCGTATCGGCCACACTTTTAAAGCGTGGCTTCTAAGGCAACACTTACAAAGCGTGGCTAATAGTCAAAGGTCACGGTACTTTAGGCCACCCCCCAAAAAGCGTTGCCTAAAGTCGTAAAGTGTTGCCTTTGACCAAATGCTACACTTTTTGGCATCTTAGGCCACTTTTCTCAAGGGTGGTTGTAGGCCTAAAATGTTGTAGTGACATGAGGCACCAGAACATGACTGCATACCTTTGCTGAATTTTCACCATGCCCCACATTATTCACAAGACCATAATAACATCCTCTGATCATAACAACCGACATTCCCCGAACCTGATGCTTGCAATGCACCTCATGACATATATAAGTCTTGTCCCAACTCTTACAACACCGCCGCTACGGAAGAGACATGTAGAAATTCATACCCAATTGCCGAGTCAACAAATCGTTGAGTCTATACTCCCGGCAAGAATCATTACCTCATTCTGAACCAAATAACGGTATTTTGCCCTTTAATATACTTTATATAATCTGATCGCACTGATCCTAGATCCAATAATTTCGTCTCACCCAGTATGAACTGCTTAGGCAATAAGCCACCCCAGACATGACCAAAAGTCTCATATGATGCCACAACGTGCCAATAGGCTATTAACTCGAACGTGATACATAAGGAAGACGAACTTTGGAAGGGACTACTCAACTCCCGCAACTAATATGAACTTTTCTCAAAAAAGAGAAAACAAAACACACAAAAATAGAGTATAAAAATTGTATTCATCATCACACTGTTGCAGCGTGCAACCTGATCCAAACAACATACCCGTGGCGGCGTGCCACCCGATCCACACATAAAATTCACATAAGGAGATACACATCGAGCTAAATTGCTCATTACAACAAAATACCGAATATCGGTCACAAGCGCACTAAGTGCATAATACCATCTCTGGGGAGACATATAGCGCCATACGCTACAAAACTCAAGCATTACTGAGGTACGATATATGATCTGAATCTCAAGAGCCATCCTTCTCACATAACACCATCGCTACGCGGGACCTCAACATATATCAAGTCGTTACACAACTCACACGGCACAATATGAAATTACATAAAATAGCCGATGATGAAACAACATCCTACGTCCGAATACTCCTCCATGAGGGGCGCTATGCTGAAATGAACATATCTGGCCTGATATAGAGCCCATATTCATATTTAAATTCATTCACAAACCTCAAGCCGATTCTGATTGCATCGAACTAGGCTAATAACCTTTCCTGGGTCCATAATAACCCACTTTTCTTATAACACACAAGAACAACTATCATAGCCGGGACAAATTCCACAATCCCCAACCAAATGAACCGAGCGCCCTCCAGACATGAATTCAAATAAGCAATCTTACCACAGTCTTCATACTTGGTTTAAACCTTCAGTCAATCAAGTGACTACATGTCACCCTAGTACAATCTTCCCGTGGAATACACTTCCACGACCTCACGCACCTGGTAACGAGTCTGCACCTCCATACCACCGGCCGCACTAACGATGTAAAGCAAATCAAGAGTCCATAACCAGAAGGCAAAGCCTCTTTCACAAAACACCGATCTCAGGTGACGCTGAAAAAAATCCCAGCTTACTCTAAACATTCAAATCCCTTTCCTTCTCACCCGAGCTCGTGACATCCTTGCCAACACCGAATCACAACCGTGATCCTCACTTTCAAATTTCATACCGCTCACTGCACCCAACATGCCAACATGCGATAACACAAGAATTTCATCATAACTCTTGAACCATTAATAGGGTAAACACTTCATCATATAGAAACTTTTTACTTAACTCATTCCGAGAGAACCATAGCAACACACGAGTGTATTCTCATAATCGTAGAACATGCAAATCCTCAAGTAGTGGTATGAACCACCATAACCCTTCCGGGATTCGCCTACACATCACAGTCCAAAACACTTGAATACTCCCAATTAGAACCAATTACGGTGGCCGCCAAGTCTCGCACGTACCGCCACAAATCACATGCATGATCTAACCATGCTGGAAGAACTGATCACTACCGCCATCACGCCAATTCAACTGTGGCTAATTGATCCGGCTTCTTCTAACTTATCCTTAACTTGAATCAGAAATAATAATAATTCCAGTCAACACATAACAATTGAATACGCACTCTTCCTGAGTGGCCTTGCATCACGAGACCATGTTGTCTCCAAACTCATGAACTGTTTCATGCCCTCCTTGCACACACATCCGCATCTTCGACGGGTACACCTATTCTGATAATTCTCCTATGATTCCGAAATCATTTTCTCTCATTCCTATGAATGCTACACTGCAAGCCAAAAATATCATAGAACATTCCGAGCCTTTTATCACAATCCGCTGCAAAAGCTCGATCCTTAACCATACCGCGGGCTTGAAATCCTTGGGCACCGCATTTTAACATTTGAATTTTCTAGGACCGTTGTTGAGAGTCACCCACTCTGGCTTGGTCCCGAATATAATCAACTCCAAGGCTCCGCTGGCACATGAACACCCATCTCAATGAAGCACCCGGCTGAATCACTTCTCTTATAAATCACCTTTGTACGAAAGCATAGGTCTTGAATCTTCCCAAAGCCCGAACACGAGCCAATAAAGCCAATTATAACACACCTTTATCGATTCCTTTGCTCAAATTACCACTTATGTTCTTTTTCCTTAGCTGTAATAACCCATAAATATGCTAATAACCATAAATCTCACAAATAGACGACTATGCAATCCAACCGTAGGCAGTGGGACTCTCCCACTTAGCTTGATGCTACTATTACATAACTTTGGAACCCACCAAGATTCTTTCTTCATTGCTGAACTGATCTTGCACCACCAACTCGCCAAATTCCTCAAAATCCTTCCGTTATCATTTCACCAACACTCGGGATCTCTAGCAACATTCACATATTCGACCTCTTATTGGATAGTCGATCAAATTCTTTGTTGAAGCTTCACCAGCCACGCGACCGCTGACCTGCTCACAGGAGATAACCCATCTGTGGAAATTAAATGCCGACATCTCCCAATGTCGTTACACGGGGTACAATTACTACGACATCAATAACCCATCCTGAGCCCCCTTCTCCTTTACCAACTGTACCAGTCCGCTCACTCCTTATGGACCTCAACTAAATGTGCGACAATATCTTCCAATTCAAAGTTACGTTGTATCCTTCTTCATATCAAGCAAACTCTTCCTGTTGCATCTAATCTCCCATCATATAATAGCCAATAATTCAAATTAAGTCCATGGACCCAATCACCATCCAATCCCCAAATCACTCCAAACTTTTCCTCAAGGTATGTAGTTATCCTGCCATTGAACCCATATGCTACTCTGCCACTCTCCCACTTAGGTCGAACTTACTCCCTTAAGCAACTACTCGACTTTCACTTCTTTCGACTTTCACTTCTTACACCTAGCCTTCTAGAAATTTAACCATCACCTGACACTTCCCACTCGTCCTTCCTCGTCCTTTGCAGCCCAGTTGATCATGCTCAACTATGTCTAATAAAAGACTAAGCGGGCGTTGCAAATATAATCCGGGGTATTAAGCCCAGAGTCGATCCCACAGGGAATTAATGTATCAAGCAAGCCGTTAGAATACAAACTTTTACTTAATCAACTTTCCCCGTCGGTGAACTTCTTTCTTGGATACGTCCTATAGTTTGATTAGTTGTCTCTATCAATCATGAACACTGTAGTTATCATAAATCTCTCTCAAGTAATTATGATAATTTACTAGACGCACTCTCTCAAGTTACACTAGCTAGATTGCATTACAGTTCACTTTAGATTGCACCCGAGGTATCGTTATCTCTAATCCAACCTCTAAACCCTCGGTTATGACTTTCGTCTATACTCTAGGAGTGATGTTGTTCAAACAACTACCTAAATATGCACTCTCTCTCAAGTAGATACATAATAAATAGGCACAACTAATTGATGATGCTTTCAATTAACTACAACAAGAACGTAGTTGAACAAATAAAGATTAACAACCAACCAAACTATATTAATATCACGATAAGTTCATCCCTCAACGGGTTCCACCAAAACCCTAGATTAAAGAAATTAGCCACTTATGCTCATAATAATCAAATCCAAAATAACTTGCATAATTAAATTACAGAGTAATGAATAAAGGATGTAAAAATCAATATTTTGCTTTGCTGAGTAGTATTCCACACGCTTCTCTTGTCTCTAATGGCATCCGTCTCTCAAAGTTGTGTTTTTGGGTCTTTTTATATGTTTTGGGACAACCCCTAAACGTGTAGGATGCTTCTCGTCAAACCGGAAAACACTTAAAGCCTTTAAAACTCGTACTGGGCTGGATCGGGGACCAGGCGTTACAGGCCAAACGCCTGGCCAGCCCTAGCGTTAGGGCCCAAACGCCTGCCAAACACCTGGCTAGGCCAGGCTTTACAGCCCAAACGCCTGCCAAACGCCTGCCTAGGCCAGACTTTACAACCCAAACGCCCGGCTATATCCAGGTTCACTCCTTTTTGACTCTTGAGAATATTTTTGACGTTTATGCATCCATTTAGCTCGGCTTCCATTTCCAATTCACCTACACATGATATAGACTCCATTGTGCACACACGAAGTGTATTTTTATCATTAACGCACATAAAATGTAAGTCACATAGTGCGTTAAACCATGAATTCTAGCCACACATCACCAGTTGTCGCCTTAAATCCATATCCATCTTTGCAACACTTAAACCAACAGATCGCCACAACTTTAAACCTTTCTGAAGATCATCTTTCTCGAGCCACCTACATTAGAAACACCGATCCGATCCTGAACCACCGCACACCTCAACCCCTGACAACTGCTTCCCTGACACTATTTTACAATAGTCTGATCTAAATGCAAATTTGAGGAAAACTATAACACCGGCGAACTTAACACATTCTATTCAATCAAAGACGACGACACCACAGAACATATGAAGATTCCACCGCATTCGAAAATACCAAGTCTCGTTACTCTATCAACCCAACTTGAGCACTTATAGTCCGATTGCCTTTCGTTCACCGGAAATGAAATACCGAGTCTCTGAATCGCGCTTTGAGTAAACTTCCTTTCTAGTCATTCACTGCCCCGACAAATGGGCAAGCATCCTACCATCACCTCAATACCATGCGGTAACTAATCATGAGCATCATAACAATCTGTGCATAGCCTCAAAGCTCACAGAAGTGCAACTATCGAGCTGAAATGACAGAATACCCTTCCGCAAGGCGACGACAATAGCCCCAACCAACTATGTAGGGAGTAACATCCTACACCATATTTGTAGTACCATTACAATTCCCCAATTCCCGATTTGTAGAAAGCGCTTCACGTCACATAAGATTGAATGGAAAGGAAGTGAAGGAATAAGCCTCAAGGGAATCAAACAACATGATGAGGAATCAAGAAGGGAAGTGCTCCTAACAACCCTGTAGCCTCTTGAAGATAAGTACAGACGTCTCCGTACCGATTCGCAAGACTCTACTAGATTTGCTCATGACTCGTGAGACCTAAGGGAACCTAGTACTCTGATACCATGTTGTCACGACCCTAAATCCTATTAAAGGTCGTGATGGCTAGCCAACACTAAAAGTTGATTAAATCTCTTGTTTTAGTATTTTGAAACCATCTCCTTTCATTACATTAAATAATGAATAGTGAACTTTAATGAGTAAATAACGATGTCTTAACAAATTCAAATAATCATTAAATCCCAAAGTCATCCCAGAACCCGGTGTTACAAGTACATGAGCAATTTCTAGGAAACAAACAAGATACAATAACCGCCCGGAATACAAATGGGACAGTAAAGAAAATACAACACAATACTTTGAAGGAGACTTTGCTGGTTGCGGGTCGTCTCGAGAGGTTGCAGCTCACCTAAGTCCCCATATCAACCATGCCACTGCGTCAAGCTAGGCCACTAGATATACATATTCCTGTGCAACAAAAATGCACAGCAAGTGTAGTATGAGTACGAAAACAACGTGTACTCGGTAAGTATCCTGCCTAACCTCGAAGAGGAAGTGACACGAGGCCGACTTTGACACTTACTAGAGGTCAAATTAACATAATCAAGTGTGAAGCTAAACATGGATTCCATAATTAATTAACAAATAACGGCAGGAAGGAACAACTTCTTTCATAATTACAAATTTTAGTCTCCGTCATTTCAGTTGACAACTTATATTTTCAGGCCACGGTTCAAGTTACAGAAAGTACCCAACAAATATCATGCGCAAGTAATGCCGATGTCGTATGACCCGGTTCAACATAAATGCAAACTGTGCACTGCCGGAGGTCGAACGACGCGATCCATAGATGCATATATTACCCCGCTCGCGAATCATACATGCGAAGCAGTCAATTATAAATAATAGAGTTACCCCGCTCGCGAATTATACATGCGATGCAGACACTCATAGATACACACATTCAAACAGTCAATCCATTCTTTATCAGGAAACACTTATCCAAGGGAAAGTCAATTATCTTTTCACGATTCAGAAAAAAATAAAGTTTAACTTATTTAGAAATACATTCACCAATTTGGTGTGACTTAAGCAATTTAAATTGTCAACAAGGTTATAAATAATTCAAGTATAGCATGCTTTCGGGTCCTAGACTACCCGGACTTAAGTACAATAGTAGCTACGCATGGACTCTCGTCACCTCGTGCGTACGTAGCCCCCACAAATAGTAATACATAATCAATTATTTCACCTATGAGGATAATTCCCTCTTACAAGGTTAGAAAGGAGACTTACCTCGCTCCGAAGTTCCATAACCGGCTCCCAAGCCCTTCAAACAACTCAAATCAATGCTCGACGCCCCAAAACTAGTCAAATGTTACATAAACTAATCAATCTATGCTCAAAAGTTCATAATTTCACCATTTAAGTGATTACCCAAACTAATTTGCAAGATTCCTAGAATTCACTCCCCGGGCCCACATGCCCGGATTCAGAAAATTTTTGAAGAAAATCGTTACCCATAACCTTAGGATTAAGAATATGTGATTTTTACTAGATTCCATAACAAATTTCGTGGTAAAACCCCATTTTTTATCAAAACCCTAGTTTTTAAATCTAAAACCTTGGATGTAACTAATATTTGCATGTTAATCTACCCATAATCTATGTATTTAACTGATGTTATATAGAAATTACTTACCTCAAAGTGCTAGGTGAAAACCCCCTTCCAAAAGCTCTGAAAGTCGCCAAAATGTAGAAGTGAAATGAAACAAATGGCCTAAGTCCCGTTTTTAAAATTTGTGCCCAAGTCTCTGATGTCGCATTTGCGACACCTTGATCGCGAATACGAAGTCCGCAAATGCGAATCATTGCAAATGCGAACCTGGGCTCCCTCTGCATTGTTCGCAAATGATGTCTCTGTTGGGTTCGCAAATGCGAACAAAATGTCGCAAATGTGACCGCTGCCCAGCTCAGGATTCTTCGATTTTGTGAAGCCTTCATCGCAAATGCGATGTTCTCAAATGCGAACAAATCCTCGCATTTGAGAGACCTGCAACAGCTACCCAGAACACTAGAAAAACTGGAGTGTTTCCACTCCTAACGCACGTCCGAAACTGACCCGAGCCCTCGGGGCTCCACTCCGAATACTCACACCAGTCTAAAAACATAATACAGACTCGTTCGAGGCCTCAAATCACATCAAACAATATTAAAATCAAGAATCACACCCAATTCAAACTTGATGAACTTTAAGAATTCAAACTTCGTCATTCGATGCCGAAACCTATCAAATCACGTCCAATTGACCTTAAATTTTGCACACAGATCACATTTGACATTACAGACCTACCCCAACTTCCGGAATTGGAATCCGACCCCGATATCGAAAAGTCCACTTTTGGTCAATCTTCTCAAAAACCTTCAAATTTCTAACTTTAGCCAAATAACTCCAAAATGACCTACGAACCTCCGAATTTACTTCCGATCGTGCTCCCAACACCAGAATCACCATACGAATCTATTCCCAGACTCAAAATCCCAAACGAACATCGATAACATTGAAATGCACTTCAACCCAAATTTATGAAATTCTTCTAAAATGCTAACTTCCACAATATGCGCCGAAACGCTCATGGGTCATCCAAAACCCGTTCTGAACATACGCCTAAGTTTGAAATCATCATACGAACCTGATGGAACCTACAAATCCTGATTCAGAGGTTGTTTACTAAAAAATCTAATCTTAGTCAATTCCTCCAACTTAAAGCTTCCGAACGAGAATTCTCTTTACAAATCAATTCCAAACTTCCGGAATTAAATTCCGGCCATTTGTACAAGTCATAATACTTGAAGTGAAGCTGCTCATGGACTCAAACTGCCGAACGACGTCCTAGAGCTCAAAACGACCGATCGGGTCATTACAGTTCTATTCCTTCTTTCTACTACACCATTTTGTTGAGGTGTGTACGGAATAGTTAACTGTCTGGTGATGCCCTTTTCATTACACAATTATTCAAATTCTTTTGATAGATATTCATGCCCTCTATCGGTTATTAAGGTCTTAATCCTTTCGTCTAATTGATTCTCAACTTCATTCAAATATTTCTTAAAGCATTCAAGTGCTTCAGATTTATGAGAAATCAAGTAGACATAACCTAAGCGTGTGAAATCATCAATGAACGTAATAAAATATAAAGCACTAGACCTAGCCCTTACATTCATTGGACCACATATATCAGAATGGATTAATTGTAATGGAAAATCAGCTCTCTTAGCCTTTTCAAATGGTTTACGTAAATCTTTCCGGCAAGATAATTTTCAAAAGTTGGCATTTCAATTTTAGAGAAAGAACCTAGATGTCCTTCCTTAGACAATCTATTCATTTGATCCTGCCCTATGTGACCTAATCTTGCATGCCATGTGATAACATCAACATCATTGTTACTAGAATAACATGCCATAACACAACGGTCAACATAATAGTTATATGTAGAAGGATTACAATCTAACACAATAAAACCATCATAACGATGTCCAAAACCACTAAAAACATTGTCTTGAGTAATTCTAAGACCACTGCGACTAAAGTTCAAATTGAAATCTAAATCTAGAAGAACAGACACAGAGACTAAGTTTCGTCGAATCTCTTGAACATACATGACGTCATGCAACATCAAAGATCGACCACCACACATGTCCATTCTGCAAGTGCCTATCCCTTTGACTTTAAGCTTTGAATTATTTCCCACATATACATGCTTTGATCCAGGTGAAACTCGACGAAACTCTATGAACGCTTCTCTATCACGACTCACATAGTCGGTGGCCCCTGAGTCTACAATCTACACAGGATAAGATTCAGTTAGTAAAACAGTGCTAGAAACATATATAGCACTAAGAGATGCATTTTAAAATGCTACCTTTTTCGGCTCAGTGCACTCACGAGCAAAATGCCCTGGGACTTGGCAATTGTAGCACTTCATCTTGCTCTTGTCTTTCTTCTTATAGAACCGTTTTCCTTTCTTGGAACTCGGCTTGTTTCTTTTCTTGGAGGATCCTTCTCCGGTCTCCTTACCCTTTCCGTCATTTTTTCAGTTTCTCTTGCGCTTGAAGCTTGATCTCTTTGTACCACTTAATTCTGCCACAAAGACATTAGGTACAACTTTAGTAGCACCAAACCACTCGTCTTCAAGCTCCACATGATGGGCAACATTAGCAAAAGTTTTGATACTATCATTATGGGTCAAGTTAACCTTCAGATGTTCCCAATTATTGGGAAGAGACCAAATCACTGCCTGAACCTGCTGCTCATCAGATAGAACATGACCAACACTTTTGAATTGAGCAATCATATTTGACATCACCCTTAGATGTTGCTTGACACCGTGATCATGATGCTTTTTGTACGTGTCAAACTTGATTGTCAGCTGTCGAAGGTGAGTCACAGTCGTACCCCGTATGCCTCTCTTAAATGTGCACACATGGCTTGAGCGGTTGGATATTGCTCACATTCATGGATGAGGTCATCATCAACTGAACTTATAATAATTCCACGTGCGGTGAAATCTTTCTTCTTCCAAATATTGTAAGTTTCCAGATCCCTCTTGTGTTGGGAAGTATTACCCTCCTCTAGGTGACTCATAGCATGGTTAATACTTTCAAGATCATATTGCTCTTCGAGTACATACCACATCTTACGATTCCAGATGTCGTAATTTTCACCATTCAGTTTTTCACCCTTGTTCAAGTCAGCAATGATACTTTTCGATACCATGTCTGTTATTAGAGACAATATTACAAGTTTAACTCATCAATATATACTTCAGTTAATTTATGCATGTGATTACACACTCAAGTAAATTAATTATAATATTAATTCTACATTTAGTATAGAATCGAATGGGTCACTACGTTTCTATTCATCATCTATATCTTAATATTTTAATTAATATTAAAATCACTTCTTAGTGTGTATGTTATTTCAAGTCTCAATCCATTACAAAAAAAATATGATAAACAATGTATGTAACTGGTGAGGCAAGTAACATAATTTTAATTTCATTAAGATAAAACATGTAATAACAATATACATGTTTGCTAGGACATACATGTACCAATCGAACACTAGCTCTTGCACATACACGCTAAAAGGTGCACTAGGCCAAATATCATGATAAATCTTAGTTAAAATTTCACCACAAGGCTCTCGAAGAGAGTCCGCTAAAATAGCTAATGCTTCCCAATCAGTAATTTCTACGTAATTAGCCAATTTAGCTTTTTTTAACTGAAAAAGGTGTACATGTTCAGGAATAGAAACATCAGGGCTCATTTTAAATTCATTAAACTCCCTAAATTTATTTTCTCTTTCCCTTCGTTCAGCCCTTCGATCCCTTAACTCATTTTGTCTCGCCCTTGGGACATTTCTGATGACTTCAGGCTTCGAGTCTGAATCATTATAAAAATAAGTCCTGCAACGACGTACCCTTCTACGTTGTCCCCTTCCTTGATTTCGAGAACTCTCACTTGGAGTAATCCGAACTTGTCCCTGTTCAGCCATATCTGAAATAGGACCAAGGAATCAAAAATATGATTGTTACCATTTAATGCGACAACGTATGTCATAAATTTCTGGTAGAAGACAAAAAAGGATCATAAAAGGGTTTTTAAAGTTGGAAGATCCCGTTTTTCACATAAAAATATTTTCGTAAAGCCCAAAACGAGCAGAACATGATTATATAAGTTGCAAAAAATTAGTTATTGCTAAAACGCTGAAAATAGAAGCAGTTTTTCGTCAAAAAATTGTCAAAAACTGCCAATTTTCAAAAAATCATATCTCACTCGTTTTTAATCCGTTTTTCACATATAATATATTTTCGGAAAGCCCAAAACGAGTAGAACATGATTATATAAGTTTTAGGCAAAAAATTTTAATAAGTTATTTCTAAAAAACTGAAAACAGAATTAGTTTTTCGTCAGAAAATTGTCAAAAATTAGCCAACAAAAAAAATCTCAACCTAAACTTATAAAACAACGATTTCAAGACAATTTACATGAATAACTGGATCATTCAACCATCGCTCTGATACCAATGTTAGAAAAAATAAATGCCGGGCGAGAACAACATTAGTGTACCTGTCAACGCAGCGGAAGAATGGTTGAACTCACCACCGAAATAATTGCCCCAAATCGAACTTTGAATCACTAGGAAAAAAGTATATTTCCCACAAACTAAAAGCCTCTTTTCTGTGTGTGTATTTTTATTTGGAGAAGAAAGAAGAAGAGAAGTTCCTACAAGAAGGAGAGTACGTTACTTCTTGGGCAGATTGAGAAAATTGGTTTATCTCAGATTTTTCCTACACTTCTGTACATTAATTCCCACTACTAATAATGGTTATATTGGTTTAAACTGCTAGGGTAACTTCCTTGTAACCTTCAAATCTTATCCCCTTTCTAAACGGATCGGGTCAGTCCACATAGATGACCCGTAACTTAAAACCCAATATCCTACATGACCTACACAGCTGTAAAAACATTTTTTTTATATATTAAAATATTTAATCCCATATATAATGAGAATCCTACACAAATATTGACATATATGATTTTTTCTTTTGTAAAGGAGAGTTAAGTGTTTGTTTTTAATGTACAAGTTGTGTAACCATAACTAAGTTAAAGTAAATGAATTGAAATGGAAGGACAGTGACCAAAAAAATAAAGATAACAAAATCCTTACTCTTGGACAAAATTATTCTAACCATGTTGGAAAGGAGGAGGATTCTGAATAGAAGAGGCAGGGCATAGTGCTCTATCTTTACTGTTATTCCAAGAAACCTTTATACATGAGAAAACAGAAATCATGTAATTGCTTCTAAGTTCTAAATTAGCAGCTTCACTTTGGGAAAAAATGGACATACGAATTTGGGATTTTGTAACATCATTGGAAGCAGCAAAATGAAACTTTTGATGTAAGAGGAAAGAAAGGTAGCCTATTTCCCTCAACTTTATATTCAGAGAGCCTTGTGAAAATATTATCATGATGTTTTTTGAAATAAATATCGACAGCATCTTGAGCAAATTATACTCGAGCAAGCTTGCCTTTCAAGAGAAACAAACAGGAATTAGACATAATAATCCTATCTGGTTTTTTACTTTGAAAATCTTAACGCACTTCATTTCCCTAGCTGGAGTTACCAAGCTAACTTTGCTTCAGAAACAGGAATATCATTGCCGTTTTAGCCATTTTGCTAAGTTCTATAATAAAGTCTAAATTTCCTAACATGTTTACTTCAGCTGCAATAACATTTTAACAATCACTGCAAACGAGCTAGATTTTCAAGATAAAGCAGAAAGTGTAATGAATTTCACTGCGTCAAACACATGTAATCAAAGCAAATTCTAAGGTTGTGCGAAGTGAAATGATTAAGTGACAAACAGTGCTATTATTTGGGCTACATCTGACACTGGAATAAATCTATTATCGTCATCTCCAGCTTCTGTTGACATTCCTTAACTTCAACTGATAACTACATCCAAACTCTGAACTTGTCATTCTCATTTGACAGACTTTGTATTCTAATGAGGATGCAGAGTCAACATCTGTCACAGCTTTTGTCTGTAACAGACCAGCTAAGTCAAACATAATGTCACCGTTATCATTATAGGACTATGTATCTACTAGGAGAAAATAACAATACGAATTTTGCTTCTCCAGAAGTCAGCATATAGGAGCGTTACACCAATTTAAGTTTTTATATTGTTCACATAATTCAACATATATATATTATCAGAACAAGCAGAGATCCTTGATTCTCGTCTTTCATTAAACAACTTATATCCAATAATTAAGACTAGACTTGCAGCTATTTTCGACCTCTAATTATTAATAAGTAAAACATGTAGTAGTAAATAGCAACGGATCATATGGAAACTGGAGATAAGAATCTTTCCCATACCGGTCCAAGAAACATGATTGGAAAGTCGAAGAAAGTGTGAAAACAGAGAAAAAAATCAATTCTGTGCCCACCTGACATACTCTTCACAAGACTAAATCTATGCACACGCACAAAATTGTGGTAATGTTGGTTTTTGTAACCAATAAAAATTTAAAATATAGCCACTGTAACGTGATGCTTCTCCGGAAACAAGTTGCAAAAATTGACACAGTAGGGACACGGGACCAGCCTAAATAAGCAAGATCCCTAGCTATATGAAAATTTCACCCAACTTTGCACTTGATGACAAAATGTTGCTATTCTATTTGACAAGTTTGAACCACAAGATGCAAAACTAACTTACAGAGAGTCTCTGTTCCTTCCTGGTGTCTAAGCTGGCAAGTGATTGGATGTCGACATATTTGCCATTGTTTCCTAATATGAGAAATGCTAATACATGTAAAGCAACATTTAGAATATTTGCTACCAAGGAAGGAATTTCCCTTAAATTTTATGACAGTATAAACAACTTCTACGCGATCTATCATTGACTTATAACGGTTAGTGAATTATCAGTATTATCAACTTACCGTTAGAGGCGAATCTAGTATTTCTATAGGAATTGATCCATATTCCTCGGGGTAAATAACTTAGCTTTGAGCCAAGTGTACCACTCAACCTTTTTGGAGCATGAGTGCTAATATAAAATATCTAATTTGGCAAAAACACCACGAGTTCAGGTGCCTCATATTTTAGGCCTAAATTGGCCCGTGGTTACCACCTTATTAATACTTATTATGGAAATTTATTAGTAATTACATTATAGCTAACATGATTATATAAATATTTTTTTTACACTATTAATGCATATATTTACTCATAATATTCCTGCAGTATACAGTGATGCCTTATCCTTTGAATAGCAAAGTTTACCTAAAGATTGAAATTGAAGCATGGAGATGTTCCCTGATATTCCTCTTCTTACACCCTCCTGGTCTCGGACCTGTGGCCTGAATGAATTAGTTTCATATTATTTTAAGACTCGAGGTTAGTAGTTTCCTGGGCGACAAAACTAAATAATTAATAAAGGTCAACTTAATCTCCTGAATTACTGATTTTTGGTTCTCTTAAAACATTCTTTCCCTTTTCATATTAGCAACTAAATAATTGTAACTACTTTTATCAATGATAAGTTAGCTTGAGTAAAAATTAAACAAATTATAACTAACCCTTGAACTCAAGCACTTAAATTTGATTTGGAAATGACAAAGAATTCTCAATTATACATGTTGAGATCTTTACATCGTTTGCAAGAAATCAGTGAGGAGAGCGACAAGACATGAGCATAGAGGACATGTCTAATCGATCTCCACAGGAGATATATACTATCAAAGTGGTGAGGCATGACAAGATCCACGTGTTGGGCAACTGATGCAGGAATTTAATACTATAATGCCTGGCTATGGAAAAGGATAGAGGAATTCCAGGCTAGAATTTTGGAGCCAAGTATGGGGTGGACATGACATCTAAATGATTGAAGCTTCATAAAAATACAGTCAAACTTATTTGGATAGTTGTTTGGTCACAAGTCAGAGCAGCCGAAATCCACTGCTTCTCAGCCATCACTACTCGCAACTGTATAGTAAGTAGTAGTACTACGGCCTGCGGGGGAGTATGTATTTAAGTGGACATGCAGATAAAACTTCGGTCCCCCCAACTCATCAACACAATAGTTTTCTATAATGTTTCTCTAGCAGAAGATTAAGGCCAATTAACTAAGTATATCAAATTAGTCTCGTTATTTACTTGCTTTTATATCACTCTTGAAATGTTAGGCTCAATCATTCCGAAGACACGATTAATATGGTGTGATATATTGTCCGTTTTGATTCAAATCCACATAATTTTTCTCGACTATCTTACACCATTATGAGTATTCTTATATCTTATATGTATGTTTCCAATATCTTTAACTATTATTGCTGAACTTTGTCCGCACACCCAACATTCGTACTCACGCAATGGAATCTGATTTTGTGGGTGCATAACGCGTTCACATCGTTGACATCCATAGTATCCTAGGGGCGATTTTGCATCAACATGCACCAGCCTAAGAAAGATAATGTAACGCCTTAAAACCATATTTTCTTGAGGAACATCTCAATAACAAACTGTCCCAAGATTGAAGGCATGATCTCAAGAGTTGTAAAGCCGTCCTAGCAGGTTATTTAACATTAAATTTTGACGGATCCACCACAATAACTTGTGGTGGAGGAATATTTGTACTTTCTGTATACTGTTTATTTATCTAGATCCAAAAACAATGAGACACTAGAAATATAGTCGCATTGAGTGCTTGTAACCCCACCTAGCTAACTTCAAGAAATCTTGATTGGAGCGAAGGTAATAAGAGGAAAATTATTACTGGTACTGCAGCAGAATAATTTGGTCCGCAGATTATGTCTTTTTGCCGGGTCCCAACAAGGATAAAGAGTTAGGGGTCGTTTGTATTTGACAAAAAAATGTGGATCTTGGTCCAAATAATTAAATTTGTGTAATTACGGGTTAATCTTTATTTACCTCGAAATACGAGTAATAATTAAACTTGTAAGGTAGTTATAAGGATACATGATCTAATTCAATGTCAATTGTTAAACGACTGAATAAACAAGTGAATTAAACGATTGAAATCGATCAAACCAGTGTTGTTTGCAAGCTATCGTCCTCGATTCGGAATGGGCTCGAGATCAAGCGTTAAGGAGCAACAAGAACAATAAGAACAATAAGGACAATAGAGAATTATAAGCGAGTAAAAGAGCAGAGTATTTATTATTTCTCAGTAATTGCGTGAGCGATTCATATCATGGTTACAAATGAGCAGGGTTCCTCTTTATATAGTAGAGGAATCCTAAATAAAGTACAACTCTAATTTCGGAAATAAAATGCACGATTGATATTCATTCCGTTAAGGGTTCTGTCAATCCCGAGATTCCCGCCGAGATTTGTGGTCGATTGAGGATATCTCGTTATTCAGTTATTCGATGTCGATCTTGCCCGATATCGATCCTTCGGTCTTCGTGTTCTTTGAGCTCGGTCTCACTTCAATATGAACTTAACCTCGAGGCAGACCCTCGAGCCCATAAATCGAGCGTGCTTGATTTTAATCGTATACAGATAGTCCCCGCGTTTTTAGAATGAAAAGATAAGAAACGATTTGAGCCTCGATTCCCCTATACCTCGAACATGACGTCGTTTAATGTAAGCGATGGATGTGACCGAAACGTTCCGTCAGTTCGGTTCCCCAAAAACCACAAATGCATGTCAGTCGTCGGTCGGCCACTTGCGTTACCGAACTGTCGCCACAAGCCTATAAATACCACCTCCTTCATTGATTCAAACTTTACTTCGCTTTGATCAAAAACTGTTAACTCCCCAATTCGTCTCATATTTCTCTCATCACCGCCAGTTACGCCACCGTTGTTTAAACCGGAGCCACTAATTTCACACCTTTCTTCCTCCTTCTACAAATATACAAATGGCGAAGACCTCCAAGATTATGCCGCAAAAAGAGAAGGCTTCATCTTCTTCCTCCTGGACGGCCGGTGATAAGATGTCGGTGGAGCCTCATATCGAGGAATGTGTCCCGGGGCCAATCGAATTAACTTCCGGATTCAAAATCGAAATGCCCTCCTCAGTCCCAGGTCGCTTTGAACCTATGTCCCGATATATCTGCTCAATATCGGAAGGTGATCTCGAAAGGGTGAAGGAGGACAGTGGTTGGGAAAATATGGAAATGGTGGTTCTTTCCCCTGAGGAGGATATCACCACTTACGTGAAAGAGTACCTTAGTGTATATACCTATCCTTTCATTCTGCATCCCGTGGATCTAGTCATACTTGACTTCTGCCGCCAGTATCGAGTAACCCTCGGCCAAATCTATCCCTCATTCTGGCGCATCATCAACCTGATCAAGTTCTTTTCAAGGAGGGTCGAGGGAATGACCTTCACCCTTGATCATGTGATAAGACTATACGGCCCACGCCTTTATCGAGGTGGGTTAATAAAGCTGCAGCGTCGGGCTACTAAAACGGTGTTCTCAAGTACTGATAAAGACAAAGACCGAGGTTGGATGGGCAGATTCTTCTGAATCAAGACCTCCAATCTGATTCCGGTCGAGAAAATGCCATTCCGTGAGGAATGAACGTGAAACGTAAGTGCGACTTCGATTCGGGTACTTTACTGTTTTACTTTCTTTATTCCTTTACTGACTCATGTTCCCTTCTCATGATGTATCTTCTCCTTGGTTTCCCGGTGTAATTTTGGATCTCGAAGGCTGGGTTCGACAACTGGTTTCCACCTCTACTTACGCTGAACGTTGCTGGCGCTATTTGGCCAAAGGCCGATGGGAGGCCAAAAACCACGATGAGTTCCTCTGCTTGTACATCGAAATTTTCATTGTAGTATAACCCTTACATACTCGGTTTATTTACGTGCAGGCCTTGGTGAAAATATGGTCATGAGGCCACCTCCTCCTGGGGAGGAGGAGGCGTCAAAGCCGAATAAAGAGAGGAAGAGGAGAAGGACTTCCCTTTCCTATACCTTCAAGCCAAGAAAAAATAAAGCTCGGAAGTCGAAAGTTGAACCCTCTGCTCCTTGTATCGATGAAGGGGGTGACGATGACGACTTCCAGCTGGTAGCTCAAAGCACTGGATCTACTGAGCCGGTGGGGGCTCGTTTGGCTGAAGGCATTTTGGAGGAGGGTACAAGCAAAGTCCCCGAGCAATCGGGTGGTGAGGAGGCTTCATGCCGCGATAATCAGCTGGTGGATGTGCCCGAAGGGACTAGCCCCGAGGCCCTTCAGAGAGAAGAAAATGTCCCAAGTGATTCACTTGGGATACTCAACATTGGTGACTCGCCACTTGGACCCTCTTTCTCCGAGGGGCAGTTTCAAGATCCTCAAGCCATGGGTATTCCCGACGTGGGACAGGCCCATAAATGGAACGACATATTCTGAGATTGCTTCATCGGAGTCGGCGATGGTCCCTAACCAGACGCATCGTTCATGTTCGACGAGGCTCAGCGGTTTCTGAAGCAAGTAAGTTTTATGTCTTTGTATTTACATCCGTGTTTTACTTCATATTTCTTCAATCCTGACCCTTTTCTGTGTATATAGGCCATGGTGCTTCACCGAAAATCATCTTCAAAATCCAAGGCCGAGCTTTATCGGTACAAGATCGGGATCAAGAAGCTCGTAGAGGAGAGGGATGACCTCAAACTCCTCTATGTTCAAAAGGAATAGGAGATTATGACCCTTCGAGCTGAACTCACAAGGGCTCATCAAGATCAGACTGGGCTCCATCGGAAAGGTAACGTACTTTCTTGATAGTTTGCTAAGTGTTAGCTCAAATTTGGAAACTAACCCTTTGTTTTTGCAGTTTCAGCGGAAGGATGAGCTGGTGGAGCAACTTCGAGAGGAGGCCAAAATGAAAGAAGCCGAAACTTTGGGCTGGAGACAACACATTGAGCGTGTTACCTCGGAGAAGGATACACTTTGGGACCAACTAGCATCAGTCGAAAGCCATCTCCAAGCTCTGAGAAAGGAAAACTCGGCCCGGAAGATTGAAGAGCTCGAGGCTAAGCTGGCCGCCGAGATTTCTAAGGTTAAGTATGAAGCAGAGGTGCTTGTGGCCTCTTAACGAGATGATGATGTGGCTGCCAATCTGTGGGCACATGAGATCTCCGTTGCAACTGAGATTAGATTGTCGTGTGCAGTGGACCATGCTAGGAGGCAATCTCGGAGAGAAGCTCTCGAGGAGGTAGACGCCCGTGGCTTCGACCTCTCGAATGACATCGAAGATGCCAAAGTTTTAGAGGTCGAGACCGCAACCTTGCTTTCTGATGAAGAGGAGTCAGTCAGCGGGTCTGAGAGCGAAGAGGGTGATGGTGAGGCCGTCGAAGAAGCGGATCCCGAAAATGTGGTTTCCGAGGATGTGGCTCCCGGGATAGACTAGAACTTTAGGATTTTTTCCTTTTTTATCTTTTTTTGTGTAAGGCCTTGATTGGCCTTTTGTACAATAAATTTGATGTATAATAGAAAGGTTTTCTTTGATGCATTCATAAATTTACCTTTCATGCCTTCGTATGTTTCTTTGTCTTCATTGAAAACGTTGAAATTTTTTACTGCTATAGTTCAACTCGTAATTGAAATAAACTCTTAAGCCTGTGAACCCTTAGGTTTTTGGGTTATACGAGGGAAAGTCCCCAAGTCCGAAATTTGTTCGATACCTTATTTTGGGGGTGTTTCGATCAAACTAATAGATGTGCTATCTTAAATAATTAAGTTTGAATGAATCCTGAATTTAGGATAAAGTAAACCCTTTAGGTTTTTATCAAACGATTGTTAAATTATTCGAGCTCACCGTAGTAAATCCTTTAGGTGAATTTCCGAGATCTGATTGACATTTGTTTGAGCTCGGAATATTGGAACCCTTAGGTTCGAATCTAGTGAGAACGAGGTCTCGAACTCTAATTGTATTGGCCCTTAGGCTCTTTAGGTCGGGCCAATTCGGCCTCTAAAATGGCTATTATATTTCCCTTTTCGGCTAAAAGACTTAGTGAAAATTTCTTATGCCTTAGCATATATTTTTTATACCCATTGGGTTTTTCAAGGATCCGATGATCGGAAACCTATTTTTCTTTTTGTGTCTTAACGTGTTTGTGTTAAGATAATTTGATACCCCTTGAGGTTTTTTCGAAGGCTGATATTATCGAAGCCTTTAATTTATTCGAGGGCTGATTTTATCGAAGCCCTTTTTTATTTGCTTTGCCGAGGGTAGCCTTAGTTAACTAGTTTTTCAAAGTATTTGAAGGCCTTTTGTTTATAGCGGAAGTCAGACGTCTCCGAGCCGCGTTATTTTGGCCGTATCCTTTAATATGGCCGTAGCTTTTAATGTGGTTGTAGCCTTCGAGTATGTCTCTTGGACTTATTTCCTGATAACACTTCGAACTTGTTCGAACTGTTAGTCCTCGAGTACAACGACCTTGGCCTATATATTGAGGGGTGCCTCTTTGAGGTCTTATAATTTCGAACTTAGATAGCTCGAGTGTGCAGTCCCTGGGTGTCCGAGGTATGCATGTACTTGGCCCTTGAGCCATTTTTCACAAGTGTTAGTTTTTCACAATGGTTCAGAATCATAAGTGCATGACTCGTATAGTAGAAAATTTACTTCGAAACATGTGATGTTCGAGAAAAGAGAATGCTTCTTTGAATAATTTATGCATGCGTACATGTTTTGTTGTCGGGACTCGGCTAATCTATATGGGCACGGTTCATTCGACCGTTTGGCCTATTACAAAATTCTTCCTATCGAGACCCATTGATACTAGGTACATTTCTCCAACACATAACATCCGGGGGAGATGCCCCCCAGTATTCGAGGTTGATTATAAATAAGCCTTGGATACTGTTGACTTATCCTCAGGTAGCACATAGTTGTTGCCTCGTTAAAAATCTTGTCGGAAAAATCCATTTGGGATAAAAATCGGGAAAAAGAGTGCAACGCGTACTTTAAAACCTGAGGTCTCGATTTCTTGGATCGAACTCCTGTAATGAGTTAGTTTCGAATATTTATTTAAATGAAAGAAAAAGGAAAGTCATACCTTAGCAATAGTACTGTTTAAGGAGTGATATGTTCCAGTTGTTCGACAATGGTTCGCCGTTCATTGTTCCGAGTATGTAAGACCCTTTTTCCGACAATGTCGAGGATCTGGTATAGTCCTTCCCAATTAAGACCGAGTTTCGTTTCATTAGGGTCTCGAGTGTTGATGGTGACTTTTCTTAGGACCAAGTCCCCGATTTTGAAATGTCGAAGCTTAGTTCTTCTGTTGTAGTATCTCTCGATCCGTTGCTTTTGTGCTACCATTCGAGTGAGTGCAACTTCTCGTCTTTCATCTAACAACTCGAGGCTGGTTCTCATGGCCTCGTGGTTTGATTCCTCTATTTCATATCAAAATCTGGCGCTGGGCTCTCCGACTTCGACCGCTATCAAGGCCTTGGAGCCATATACTAAGGAAAACGGAGTTGCTCTTGTACTGAAATTTGATGTTGTCTGATATGCCCATAGAACCTTGGGTAATTTTTCTCTCCACTTCCCTTTGGCTTCATTTAGCCTTTTCTTCAAATTTTGGATGATATTCTTGTTCGTTGATTCGACTTGTCCATTCCCACTAGGGTGATATGGTGTTGATAGTATCCTCTTTATTTTGTGATCTTCGAGGAATTTCGTTACTTTGCTACCGATGAACTATTTGCCATTATCACATACTATTTCTGCGGGTATCCCGAATTGACATCTGATGTGACCCCATATGAAGTCGATCACTTCTTTTTCCCTAACGTTTTCGAAGGTTTGTGCTTCAACCCATTTAGAGAAATAGTCAGTCATAAATAATATGAACTTAGCTTTACCTGGGGCCGATGACAGAGGGCCGACGATGTCTATTCCCCACTTCATGAATGGCCATGGGAATATGATGCTTTATACGTCAATACCACACAAGAGGAGGGGTGATTTGTGTGTTGTCCAATTTTTCGAGTGTTGTCTCAATAGAAGAACCTGGTTCTTCTTGGTCTTCCAACTTCTACTAGTGCGGAATAATAAATGCAGTAACGTAAAACACATAGATTTTTAGGTGGAAAACACCTGGCTCAAAAGGTGAAAAATCACGACCTACTCCTCAGTAGGATTTTCCCAAACTCTTCACTACAACTCTGAGCCAAACATCATTTACAAAATAAACTCTTTTGTAAGCCTAAGGACTAACTCTAATCCCTTTGTAGCACCCTAGCCTCTAGCTAATTGCGACAAGCTTCAAGTTAACTCTAACTCGAACAACGTGTATCTATTACAATTGATTCTAGTAAAGTTGAAAGATACAATATTAAATCACCTACTACAACCAACTAGACTCGAAAGACAAACTGATGGAACTGGTTTTTCTAGCTGGTCAGTAGCCTTTGTATCGCACAAGGATTCTGCTTGCAAAATTTCTCTGGTAATTTTGCCTTCAGTTCTTGCTTAAATTCTGTCTGTGTGCGAATAATTATTCAGTGGGAATACTTCAACATTATATAGCGCCAGAAGTTAAGATGTTCTTGTTTAATTCTAATGCAACTCTTCCTTGGTGGAAGAGTTTGTGTTTATCTCAACTTCCTTCCTTTATTTCTGTCCTTCCTGAAATCGAATTCTAACCCCTTATCAATTTGCAACCTTTTCGCATTAGGAGACAACCTCTTAGTTCATGGATAATTCACAGATCACGTTTATCTCCCGTGCATGTACGATTCTTGTGCCAATTAGCTCGTTCGAGATGTTTACCCTGATGGACCTGGTTCAACTGGGTAGGCATTTGTCAATCTTCAAAATCATGCAGTGCTCAACAAATTCCCCCTTTTTGATGATGACAAACTTTATGCTTAACCCTGTATAGACTTCAAATACTTTGTATGATTTTACGCATTTATCATGGAGAAACCAGGTTCATTAGGTTATAAATATCACAACTTTTGAAATTTTGAAAAAGCACATATCTTCCCCCTAAAAGTTGCAAAATGATAAACTTACCAGAGTTGTTAACAATTACTCATGGCCATTGAGGCAACTGCAGGTGCAAACATGATTAATCATCAAAAGAAACCAATAAATGTAAGCTATCTAAGAAACTGAGACAAGTCAATAACAAAAACAGCAGAATTCATTGATTAGTACGCAAGTCAAGCACCATACAAAAAAACTAAAGTAGTCACTACCATGAGAAAAATAACAAAAACAGGAACAGAACAACTGGGAAAAGAGGGGTTTTGGTAGCTCTGGAATTCCTAAGGTTGGGAAGGGGCAGATGCGGTTGGGGTCTTTGCTTGAAGGAGATAAAGCATTTGTTGAAGAACACCTTCATTTTTCTCCTTCTCCTTGGCCAGTTCAGATCTGAGAGCATCCTGCTCAGCTTCAACCTCATGAAGGCGAGAATTAAATCGAAGGATCTCCGCATCCTTTATCTCTCCTTCCTGCACCAATTACCTGACTTTGTTATTGACTGGTTGCTTCCTAGATGAACCAGGTTCATCCTCAGGAACATTGACAAGATAATCACATGTCAGCAAAGTGTTCTTCCCAAAATAATCCTTAGCAGTAGCCATCTCAGCTTTCTTCACAGGAACCGCAAAGTGGGCAAGCACAACTGTCAGAATAAATCCATAAGAATAGCGTGTGCTTTGGTTCCATTTACAACTCTGTCCAAGAGTTGGATGATGAAAGCTGGTCAATTAATCTGATTTCCCCTGTACAGGCGTGTTAAATCCATGTAACTGGCGATGTGTCTACGCTCTTGTCTTGGCAGCCGAAACTTAATCACAAATTCGAAGAGTAGCTTGTTCTGGGACTGCATTTCACCTTTGAACACTGGCCTTGGCTCAAGTTCCTTCTCATTTTCACAAAAGAATCTGGTGATGTTGATAGCTGAGGCCATTCCATCGAGACTGGGCCATCTTTGCCTAGTGTAATCGTTATATCCCTCAACAGGGATATTCAGAATCTCTCCCAGCTCCTTTGCATCAAATGTGATCTGAATCCCCTTGACTGTGGAGGTTACCCTGCCATCCTTCACACTTGTATTGGCCATAAACTCCACCAGTTCATTCCTTGCTAGCCTTCCTTCCAGGTGAAGGACCAAGTCCTTCCATCCCTGCACATCTAGTGCATTCAAAAAAAGGATCATTCCTGATTCTTCCAGATCCCTCACCAGCTTTCCTTTAAGAATAGTACACTTGCCAAACACGGTGAGTTTGTCAGATTGCTCACCAGATATTTCCTCTTCTTCTCCATTCCATTCACTTTCTTCTTCAACAACTTTCACTTTCTTGGACTTGGACCTGGTCCTTTTAGCTGTGCTTGAGGGTGTGGCAGACACAGAAGCTGACTTCTTTGAATAAGCTTTAGCCTTCTTGGGCTTGGGTGTCTCAACCACAACTGGAGCCGTCTGCTCCTCATGATGGACCAGGTCAATCGTCTCATCATCAACATCAACAGCCTTAATAGGCTCTCCTAACTTTGCCTTTCCCTTGGAAACTTTCTTTTTCTTGCTCTCTCTCAGAGCCCTTTCTAACTCCTCTTCTCCTTGTCGAACAATACTTCTTGTAGCACGAACCTTTGTGGCAGAACCATCAGCAGATATTGAAACTTTTCTTTTCTTTGGGGTAGTAGCTTTATTTGATTTTGAAGTTCTTTTCCTCTTGTGATTGTAGGAATCCCCCAAATTCCTCAACATCTCAGCCAAAGTCTCCTCGACAGATGAACCAGGTTCATCTGTTTATTTTTGTAGTCTCTCTAAACCTGCTGCTGCTTCCCCAGCAATACTTCCCCTAAATCTGTGACTTCTTTTTCACAAATAGCCAACGTGGCACCATCCTCCCCAGATCCCCTTACAAAACCTCCTTCTCCCTCTCTCTCAAGATTTTTCCCAATTTTCTTTGCCTATCTGGCACTTCTACATCAACAACTGACCCAACCAATACAAACCTGTTTTCAGTAGTAGCAATTTCAGATTCAACTTCAAGATTACCTTGCTCAGAATTGGATGAACCTGGTGCTTCATCATCATTAGCGGATTTGAAGGATTCACTTGAAGATTCAGACATATGAACCTCGCTGGTTTTAAGAATTTCCTCCAAGAATTTTGCACGAGAGCCAGGAGCAACTGATTTTCTAGCCAAAACTTTTACTCTTCGTGCCCTGGGGGCTAGAGGGTTAGGTGTGGGTTTAGGAGTGGGTTCAAGAACTGGAGGGTTTTGGGGAGATGAAGATATGTTTGGTGAATGTGAACTGTAAACTGAAGTAGAATTAGGACTGGAATTTCCTTCCTCATGATCAGAGTTTGTGTAGGAAGATGAAGCAGGGGGTGGTGAAGACATTGTTATGTATTTTTGGAAGTAAAGAGATGATCAGTTTTGGTTAGAAGAATAATGATCTTGGTTCGACTTATTATGTTATTAAGAAGGGAGGTAATGATGGCCCTTTTATAAGATGTGGCTATTAATTATACAACGGGCAGAACATTTATTCAAGTGTGTGTCTAATAGATGTAGGAGTGTCATTGATTAAACAGTTAAAAGTTACCTACCTCTAGGCTAATTGAGTACAGATGGGACTTCTTGGAACGTGTTCATTTAGGGATAAGTACAAAGAATTTGAAATGAACCAAATATAGATAGAATCCTGCTCATGTGTGATTGTAATTAATTCAATACTTATATGGAGATGATCACGTACCTTGTCAGTCAGATGAAACAGAAGGGATGCATCAGGTTCATCGTGTTAAAGTCTTTAATTTGCCTCAATTTATAAAGATAGAGAAACATCATTAGCAACCAGGGAATCATATTAATACGGCAAGAGAGTATGACAGTAAAGTCATGATGCTGAGCAATGATTAGTCTGGTCGATTATCTATGTTAGTGTTTCTAGCCAATTTTTTTTCTTCTTTTCAATTAAGTGATCTTAATCATCCCTAATTCAAGCCGGTTTCTCTCAAAATGCTCCCTACTTAGTGCTTTAGTAAAGATATCTGCAATTTGTTGGTCAGTAGCACAAAATTCGATTGAGATCATTCTCTTTTCATAGTTATCCCTTAGGAAATGGTGCCTAACATCTATGTGCTTAGTTCTTTTATGATGAACCGGGTTCTTCTTCATACTTATTGCACTAGTGTTGTCACAAAAAATAGAAATGCATCCAACCTCTATATCAAATTCCATGAGTTGTTGCTTGATCCATAGCAACTGAGCACAACATGAGGCTGCAGCCACATATTCAGCCTCAGCAGTAGACAAGGCTACTGAATTTTGTTTCTTGGTGGCCCAAGACACAAGGCAGGAGCCCAAAAAATGAGCCATGCCTGAAGTACTTTTCCTGTCAACCAGGAAACCTACATAATCAACATCAGCATATCCTACAAGGTCGAAATTACTTCTTTTAGGATACCAAAGGCACAAATCAGTGGTGCCTTTCAGATATCTCAAGATTTTCTTCACTGCAGTTAGGTGGGACTCCTTTTGATTTTCCTGAAACCTAGCACCCAGTCCTACACTTAAAACAATATCAGGTCTGCTGGCAGTGAGATATAATAGAGACCCAATCATCCCTCTGTATAGCTTTTGATCAACGGATGAACCAGGTTCATCCACATCTAATTTTGTAGCTGCGGCTATGGGGGTGTCTATTTCTTTTGAGTCTTCCATTTTAAATTTCTTGAGCAATTATTTCACATACTTTTGTTGATGGATCATCGTTCCATTTGAATTTTGCTTGATTTGCAAGCCTAAGAAGAAGTTTAGCTCTCCCATCATACTCATCTCAAACTCACTCCTCATAAGTAAAGAAAACTCCTTACTCAACTTTTTAGAAGTCGCCCCAAATATGATATCATCTACATATATTTTCACAACCAGGAGTTCTTTACCTTTTTCCTTTAAGAACAAGGTGCTGTCAATTTTACCTTGTTTGTATCCATGTTCTAGCAGGAATTTTGATAGACGCTCATACCATGCTCTTGGTGCTTTTTTGAGACCATAAAGATCCTTTTCAAGTTTGTATACATGGTCAGGTGACTCCTTGCTTTCAAAACCTGGAGGCTGTCTGACAAATACATCTTCCTTCAGATAGCCATTGAGGAAGGCACTCTTAACATCCATCTGATGGAGAGTGAATTCCATGTGTGCAGCAAATGTTATAAGAAGTCTGATTGCCTCCAGTCTTGCCACATGGGCAAAGGTCTCATCATAGTCAATTCCCTCTTCTTGACTGTATCCTTGAACAACCAGTCTAGCCTTGTTTCTTGTAACAGTTCCATCCTCATCAAGCTTGTTCCTAAAGACCCACTTTGTGCCAATCACTGATCTGTCTAGCGTTCTGGGTACCAAGTGCCACACTCGACTTCTTTCAAATTGATTCAACTCTTCTTGCATCGCATTTACCCAGTCAGCATCCTGTAGGGTTTCGCCAATGTTCTTTGGTTCAATCAAGGATAGAAAGGCATCAAACGCACATAGATTTTTCAAGGAGGATCTTGTTTTGATTCCAGATGTTATATCTGTTATGATGTTCTCAAGAGGGTGAGAACTCTGATATCTGTGTGGTTTGAGAACTAACTGTTCACTTCTAGATAGTTCTATGGTGTCCTGTTGTTGTGGAACAAGATCAGGGCCAAGGTTCACATGTTGAGTTCCCCCTGTCGTGTTGCTTGGGGTAGTTGTACCTGGTCCATCACCTGTTCTATCTTCCATGTTTGCTTCAATGTTTTCACTGCTTCTCACCAGTCCAAGATCCTTATCTTCTAGTTCCTGTCTCTCAGCAAGAGTGTTAGTTTCATCAAAGAGAACATGTACACTTTCTTCTACACACATAGTTCTTTAATTATACACTTTATAAGCTTTGCTATGTGATGAATATCCCAAGAATTCTCCCTCATCACTTCTGGGATCAAATTTTCCTAGGGAATGTTTGCATTATTGTGCACAAAGAACTTGCATCCGAAAGCCCTAAGGTGGGATATGTTGGGCTTTCTCCCTTTAAGTAATTCATAAGGAGTTTTCTCTATCAGAGGCCTGGTCATGCATCTTCTATTATTTAGCATGCAATGTTTATTGCTTCTGCCCAGAAGCTATGAGGTAGTTTGCTAGAAAGAAGCATGGTTCTTGCCATATCTTCAAGAGTTCTATTCTTTCTTTCAACAACCCCATTTTGATGTGGGGTTCTAGGGGCAGAAAAATTGTGATTGATACCATGTTCATCACAGAACTCAGCAAACTTTGCATTTTCAAATTCAGTACCATGATCAGATCTTATTGATGCTAGTTGATTTCCTAACTGATTTTGGGTTTTCTTAACAAATGAGGTGAACATATCAAATGCTTCATCCTTAGATGTCAGAAATAAGGTCCAAGTGAACCTTGAATAGTCATCAACTAGCACCATTACATATTTCTTACCACCTCTGCTCAGAGTTCTCATAGGACCACATAGGTCCATATGAACCAGTTCCAACGTCCTGGTGCTACTGACAATTTTCTTACTTTTGAAAGAAGATCTTACCTACTTCCCCCTTGCACATGCCTCACAAAATTTGTCTTCCTTGAACTTAATGTTAGGAAGCCCTACCACTAACTCTTTAGAGACTAGTTTGTTTAGCTGATTTAGACTTGCGTGACCAAGTCTTTTGTGCCACAGGAGGGGATCACTGTCCAACACACTTAGGCAAGTGAGTTCATTTTCGGACAATGTGGACAAGTATATGACATAGATGTTATTCATTCTTTTTCCTTGCAAAACAATCTTGTCAGTAAGAAGGTTAATCACAAAACATTTTGTGGAAGTAAAAGCAACCAGGTTACCTCTGTCGCACAGTTGTGACACACTGATCAGGCTATATTTAAAGCCATCTATCAGATACACATGTTCAATGGATCGTGTGTCATCCTTACCTACCTTACCAACCCCAATAATTTCACCTTTCTTTCCGTTTCCAAAGGAGACATTTCCTCCTTTGAGACTTTCAAGTGAAAGGAACTGTTCCATGTTCCCTGTCATATGCTTTGAGCAGCCACTATCCAAATACCAAATTTGGCTGCCTCCTCTCACTTGAACCTACAAAAAGGAATCAGGGGTTAGTTTTAAGAACCCAAACTAGTTTGGGTCCTTTTCTATGAGAGAATGGATGAATCAAGCTTTTTCTAGCCCAATTTGGTAGCCAATTTTTCTTTTTAACAAAACTCTCATTTCTTCGACTGGCCTTCTTTTTAACAGTACACTCAATTTTGTAGTGGCCAGTCTTACCACAATGGGTGCAGATTTTATTCTCAGGGAGAGTGAGATACTTGCTTTTGGGATCCCACTTGGGCAATTGACTCCCAAAGCCATTCCCTCTTCGGTTGCTACTATGATTCTCTTGAAGCCATATCAAGGCATCAGATGATTTATTCCATTTACAAGTTCGATCTAATTTATGTTTGACTTTGCCAAGTTCTTCTTTAAGAGTTCTTATCTATTCATCCTTGGCATACACCTTATCTTTTAGTTTTCCCACATTTTCTTCTAACATGATATGAGAATGACAACAACCTTTTTACTGGATCCTAGTTTTAGCTTTAAGTTTTCATATTTTAGTTCTAGAATCTCAGTTTCAAGTGGATGAACCTGGTTCAACAAGACAGTGTTTTTCTTTTCAGATTCACTAAGTCTGATTTCCAGGTTCATGCATTTTGCTTTTAGCATTTCACATTCTGTAGAGAGTTGTTCCTTCTCTTTGGTTGTTTCTTCGGAATCATCCATGAAATCAAGTAGCAACTCAGAGAGTTTTTCCTTAGATGGGAATTTTATTTTATTTTTAAGATGGGAGATACTTACCTCTGGTTCTTCATGTGATTCCTCATCGGATTCTCCAATTGCCATGAGCGCCTGATCTTTATTTTCACCATCTTCTGATTCTTCATCTGAACTTTCCCCCAAGAAGCAACCATAGCTTTTGTTGTGGTTTTCTTGGGTTGGACCCGTTCCTTCTTCCTGTTCCTTCTTTCATATCTCTCCTTTTTCCATTCCACTTCCCATTGAGGACAATTCTTGATAAGATGGTCAGTCTTTCCACACTTGTAGCATCCCTCGTTGGTTGCCCTTTCTGGAGCTTTTGCTTTGTTGTAATTTCCTCCTCTAGAGATGCCCTTCTTCCTTATTAGAAAGTTTCTGAATTTTTTGGTAATAATGGCCATCTCATCTTCCTTAAGATCTGCTCCCTCAGTAATTCTCAGTGCTAGACTCCTCTCCTTCTTTGGACCATCCATCTTTATTGTCTGCCTTCTAAGCTCATAGGCAGTAAGGTTTCCAATTAGTTCATCCAATCTGAGGGTTGCCATATTTTTGGATTCCTGGATAGCAGTGATTTTGCTTTCCCAGGAGATTGGTAAGACCCTTGTCAGGATCTTCTCTACCCTGTCCTCTTCAAGAATGACTCTACCAAGAGACTTAAGTTCATTTGTCAAAGTTGTGAACCTTGTGTACATCTCTTGGATTGTCTCTCCTTCTTTCATAGTGAAGTTTTCATACTGTGAGTATAGAAGAGTACCTCTTGATATTTTTACCTGAGGTGGTCCTTCATGTGCTACTTGCAAGGTATCCCAAATTTCTTTGGCAGTGGTGCAGCTTTGGATTCTGCTATACTCGTCTGGACCTAGTCCACACACTAGCCACTTCTTGGCCTTTGCATTCTTTTCCCATTTCTTCAGATCCTCAGCAGTGCAGTCAACTCTAGTATTTGGTACATCTATACCTTTATCAATCTTCATCATGGTAGCTAGAGGACCATCAGTGACTATGTCCCAGAGTTCATAGTTTTCTCCAATCAGGTGGTCCTTCATCCTTTTCTTCCACCAAGAGTAATACTGGCCATTGAAGAGTGTTGGCCTTGTAGTTGATTGACCCTCCCAGTTTCCAGGTGGTGCACTCATTTTTATCTTTTCCAGGGTGTTAACCTTTTCAAGGATAACCTGCTCTGGTACCAATTGATATTTTATACGTCAATACCACATAAGAGGGGGGTGATTTGTGTGGTATCCAATTTTTCGAGTGTTGTCTCAATAGAAGAACCTGGTTCTTCTTGGTGTTCCAACTTCTACTAGCGCGGAATAATAAATGTAGTAAAGTAAAACACAAAGATTTTTATGTGGAAAACACCTGGCTCGAGGTGAAAAATCACGATCTACTCCTCAGTAGGATTTCCCCAAACTCTTCACTACAACTCTGAGCCAAACAACATTTACAAAATAAACTCTTTTGTAAACCTAAGGACTAACTCTAATCCCTTTGTAGCAACCTAGCCCCTAGCTAATTGCGACAAGCTTCAAGTTAACTCTAACTCGAACAACGTGTACCTATTACAATTGCTTCTAGTAAAGTTGAAAGATACAATATTAAACCACCTACTACAACCAACTAGACTCGAAAGACAAACTGATGGAACTGGTTTTTCTAGCTGGTCAGTAGCCTTTGTATCGCACAAGGATTCTACTTGCAAAATCTCTGGTAATTTTGCCTTCCGTTCTTGCTTAAATTCTGTCTGTGTACGAATAATTCTTCAGTAGGAATACTTCAACATTATATAGCGCCGGAAGTTAAGATGTTCTTGTTTAGTTCTAATGCAACTCTTCCTTGGTAGAAGAGTTTGTGTTTATCTCAACTTCCTTCCTTTATTTCTGTCCTTCCTGAACTCGAATTCTAACCCCTTATCAATTTGCAACCTTTTTGCATTAGGAGACAACCTCTTAGTTCATGGATAATTCACAGATCACGTTTATCTCCTATGCATGTACGGTTCTTGTGCCAATTGGTTCGTTCGAGATGTTTGCCCTGATGGACCTGGTTCAACTAGGTAGGCATTTGTCAATCTTCAAAACCATGCAATGGCTTGGGTAAACAGGATAGGACCGAGTGAAGTTGTTCGTCGGGCTGGGGTATCATCGGTGCAAACCTTTGACATTTATCGCACCTTTGAAAGAACTCCCTAGAGTATTTTTCCATCCTATCCCAATAATATCCTGCTCTGATGACCTTTCGAACTGGTGACTCGTCACCAGAGTGGTTCCCGCTAGTGCCTTCATGGATTTCTCATAGAACATAGTCAGTATCTCCTGGTCCCAAGCATACCGCCAATGGACCTTCGAACGTCCTCCTGCACAATGTTCCATATTAATCTAATGTGAATCGAGCGGCTTTGGTCCGAAAGGGCCTCGATTCTTTTGGATCCGACGAGAGTTTCCCATTCTTTAAATATTCGACATATTTGTTTCTCCAGTTCCAAGTCAGACCCGTAGAGTTTATTTCAGCATGTCCTTCCTCGATCACAGACCTCGAGAGTTGGACGACAGTCCCCGAGCTGTTCTCATCCTCTTCGACCGATGATCCCAAATTGGAAAGTGCGTCGCCCTCGGTGTTTTTCTCTCGAGGGACGTGTTGTAGAGTCCATTCTTTAAAATGGTGCAAGGTTACCTGCAATTTGTCTAAGTACCTTTGCATCCTATCCTCTCGAACTTCTAAGGTTCCATTTACCTGGTTTACCACCAGTAGGGAGTCGCACTTAGCTTCGATTACTTCTGCCCCCAAACTTTTAGCTAGCTCGAGACCTGCAATCATGGCCTCATACTCGACCTCATTGTTAGTCAATTTGGTAGTTTTAATGGATTGTCTACTAACATTGCCCGTAGGCGGCTTTAAAACAATACCGAGCCCGAACCCTTTCATATTCGAGGCACCATCTGTGAAGAGGGTCCATACCCCCGATGAAGTACCCGATTTAAGTAGAAGTTCCTTTTCCACTTCGGGCATGAGAGCTGGCGCAAAATCGGCCACGAATTCTGCTAAAATTTGAGACTTAAAATTTGAGACTTAACTTCATACCCTCCAAGTTCGACAGCCCATTTGGCCAATCAACCCGATAATTCGGGATTGTGCAAAACATTTCGGAGTGGATAAGTGGCGACCACACATCTGGGATGACACTGGAAATATGGCTTTAATTTTCTAGATGCGCTTATTAATGCAAGTGCTAATTTCTCTAAGTGTGAATACCTAGTTTCGGCATATCCTAAGGTCCGACTCATGTAATAAACAGGAAACTGCGTACCTTGTTCTTCTCGAACTAACATACCACTTACCTCTATCTCGGACAACGCCAAGTATAGGTTCAACTTCTCATCTGCCTTTGGAGTGTGGAGCAAAGGTGGGCTTGATAGGTATTGTTTCAATTCCTCCAACGCTTATTGACATTCCGGGGTCCATGTAAAATTATTTTTCTTTTTGAGTAAGGAAAAGAACTTGAGGCTTCAATCTGATGACCTCGAAATGAATCGGCCCGGGGCAGCTTTCCGTCCGGTTAGCCTATGAATGGATTTCACTCTATCCACGACCGTGATATCCTAGATGGCCTTAATCTTATCGGGGTTGATCTCGATTCCTCGATTTGACACCATGAAGCCGAGGAATTTTCCCGAGCCGACCCTTAAAGCACATTTTTCGGGGTTAAGCTTCATGTTGTACTTCCTTAAGATTTCGAATGTCTCCTTCAAATGAGTCAAATGGTCCTCTGTGCGCAGGGACTTAATTAACATATTGTCAATGTAGACTTCCATCGATTTACCTATTTGTTCTTCGAACATCTTGTTAAGTAGGCGTTGATATGTAGCTCCCCCATTTTTTAGCTCGAAGGGCATTACATTATAACAATAGGTCCCAGACTTAGTGATAAAAGAAGTCTTTTCTTGATCCTCTGAGTCCATCTGGATCTGATTGTACCCAGAATAGGCGTCGAGAAAGGTAAGAATCTCGTGTCCGTCCATGGCATCGATCATTTGATCGATGTTAGGCAAGGGAAAAGAGTCTTTTGGACATGCTTTATTCAAGTCCTTATAGTCTACACACATTCTAAGTTTGTTCCCTTTTTTGGGGACTACGACTACATTGGCTAACCATTCGGGATACTTTACCTTCAAATGGACCCTATATTGAGAAGTTTGGTTACCTCGTCCTTAATGAAGGTGTGCTTTACCTCTGACTGGAGTCTTCTCTTTTGCTTTATCGGTTTGAACTTGGGATCCAGGCTCATCGGATGAGTTGTTATCTCCGGTGGGATCCCTGTCATGTGTAAATGGGACCATGCAAAGCAATCCATGTTATCAATAAGAAATTGAATAAGTTTTTTCCTGAGTTCGGGGGTCAATCCCGTTACCAGGTATACCTTTCGTTGGGTTATATACTCGATCAGTATCACTTGTTCCAGCTCTTCGACCATCGACTTGGTTGCATCTGATTCTTCGGGAACCACGAAAGTTCGAGGGGTGAGAAAATCCTCTTCTTCTTCCTCGATTACATGTTTCTCCGATTCGGTCGAGGCTGGGGCGGTGATTGCTATTTGGTCATCTTCTTATCTTAGGTGCTCGATTTTTCTGAGGTCGAAGGTGTTGATATCGACGTCACCTCATCGACTGCAAGCATTTCCTTTGTAGCGTGTTGTTCCCCATAAATTGTTTTCACACCATCAGCCGTTGGGAACTTCATCATTTGGTGGAAGGGTCGACGGTACTGCCCTCATGTTGTGGATCCAGGGCTTCCGAGCAGTGCATTGTACCCCATGTCGCCTTCGATGACATGTAATTTTGTGTCTTGGATAGTCCGGCCACGTTTACTGGTAGAATTATCTCCCTTTTTGTTGTTTCACTAGACATGTTGAAGTCGTTTAGGACTCGAGATGCAGGTACAATTTGCTCTAGCAGGACGAGCTACTCTAGGACCCTCGATCTGATTATGTCTACCTGGATCCACTAGAACACGTTTAACTTGAATTTTATTTAACAGAATAGAAATTACCAGGGCGTCGTTGTGCGGCTGAGAGATGCCTTTTGCTTCTTCGTCATTGAACGATAGAGTGCCTTCGGGCACATAGTCTTGATTCCGTTTTTCTCTGGTGATCTACACCTTGGTGCATTTGAATATAGGCCCTTTTGGGATGTCGACCCCGCCGACGATCCTGTGAATAACATACTGAGGTTCCTCTTGCTCGTTCTTTCTATTGGCGTCTCTTTCCCTGAAGTGATTTTTGGAATGATCACTGAGGAACTCTCGAAGGTGGCCCTTGTTGAATAATCGAGCTACCTCCTCCCTCAACTGTATGCAGTCTTCGGTCCTATGGCCATGCGTGACATGATACTCACATACTAATTTTGGATTCCTTTGAGAGGGTTCGGTCTGTATAATCCTGGGCCACCTGGTGTCTTTGATCCTTCCGATAGCCGATACATTCCCCGACGCATCGACGCTGAAATTGTACTCTGATAATCGAGGCGCTTCTATGGGATCTGCATATTTGTCGAAGCCAGTTTTACTCATTAGTCCCCGAGAATTCTGCCCTCGGTCACCCCTTCGATCGTTCCAGGCGGAGTTACATCCCATACCGTTATTCCTTCGCTCTGAAACATACGGCTGATACCGATCTTTATTCGGCCTTGATTCTCTATCAATCACTCTCTGGTTTTTACTTGTCGACCGGTTTGGATGTAGTGAACCTGAAGGGGCTCCCAATTGGTCGTCCTCGACCCTAATGTTCGACTGATATCGGCTGTGAACATCTACCCAAGTCACAGTCGGGTACTCGATCAAGTTCTGTTTCAACTGGCGTGATGCGGTCAAGCTCTGTTTGTTTAATCCTTGGGTGAAAGCTTGAACAACCCAATCATACGTGACCGGTGGTATGTTCCATGCGCTCCATTTGGAATCGAGACACAAACTCCCTTAGCATCTCGCTATCCCTCTGCTTTACTTTGAAGAGATCCGATTTTCTAGTTGTAACCTTTATGGCCCCAGCATGTGCCTTTACAAATGAATACGCCAACATGGAGAATGAATAGATAGAGTTCGACGGCAAGTTGTGGTACCAAATCATAGCTCCCTTCGACAGGGTCTCCCAAATTTCTTTAGCAGCACAGACTCGATCTCGTCATCCTCCAAATCATTACCTTTTATGGCGCACGTATAAGAAGTAACGTGCTCATTAAGGTCTGAGGTCCCGTTGTATTTAGGTATGGCGGGCATATAGAACTTCTTTGGGATGGGCTTCGGAGCCGCACTCGGAGGGAATGTTTTTTGCACAAACTTCTTGGAATCCATTCCCTTTAAGATCGGTGGTGCCCCCGGTATCTTGTCAACTCGAGAGTTATAAGTTTCCACCTTCTTGTCGTTGGCCTCAATTTTCTTTTCTCCCGATTCTATTCTCATAGTAAGCTCCTCGAGCATTCTTATTATAGCAGGATCGGTTGTTGAAGTATTATCACCCGATCTTTCAGGCACTGGCTTGGTACGGCGAGTAACCTCTTGTTTGGCCCTATTTGGGGCTCTATGCTGATTTTGCAACTGAGCAATGGCGTATTGTTGGGCTTGCAACATTTCAAATATTACTTGGAGACTGACTCCTTCATCTCATCTGCCCTGTGTTCCTCGACCGTCAGTTTGACCTTCTCTGCGCACACTTCCCTCGGGGTCTGCGCCTAAATCTGCATTCAAGGCAACATGAGAACCAACATCAACCGGGTTGACGGGCGGTGCTCCTCTAAGGTCATTCTGTGGCACCTCGATTCCAGGGGCGATAACATTCTCTTTTTCTCCGTGGAGCCCGAGGTCGTTGTCATCGTGTGTAGATGTGTTTTACGAGTTTGACATGATTCAACTTGAAACAAAATTCTTGACAAGAAACAAGCGTACAATAGTGTGTTATACCAGAATTAGCACTGAACAATCACTATTGTCCTTAGCCCCACGTTGGGTGCCAAACTGTTTACCTCAAAATACGAGTAACAATTAAACTTGTAATGTGGTTATAAGGATACATGATCTAATTCAATGCCAATTGTTAAACGATTGAATAAACAAGTGAATTAAATGATTGAAATGAATCAAACCAGTGTTGTTTGCAAGCTATCGTCCTCGATTCGGAATGAGCTCGAGATCAAGCGTTAAGAGCAACAAGAACAATAAGAACAATAGAGAATTATAAGCGAGTAAAAGAGCAAAATATTTATTATTTCTCAGTAATTGCGTGAGTGATTCATATCATGGTTACAAATGAATAGGGTTCCTCTTTATATAGTAGAACAATCTTAAATAAGGTATAACTCTAATTTTGGAAACAAAATGCACGATTTATATTGATAACCGTTAAGGGTTCTGTCAATCCCGAGATTCCCGCCGAGATTTGTGGTCGATTGCGGATATTTCATTATTCAGTTATTCGATGTCGATCTTGCCCGATCTCGATCCTTCGGTCTTCGTGTTCTTTGAGCTTGAGCTTGCTTCGATATGAACTTAACCTCGAGGCAGACCCTCGAGCCCATAAAATCGAGCACGCTCGATTTTAACCGTATACAATCTTAGTTAACAATAATATTTCTGGAAGAAGCTTTCAAAGATGCAATAAATGTTAGATGGTTCGGTCAGACAATGACAATAATATGTAATAATTGTTCTAGAAAGCAAGAGGAATAATGTAGCATTCAATAATGATAAATAACAATGAATTGTATTTAAGTAAATCGGAGGAATTATTCACCCAACAAAGGATGTAATATGTGAATGTTCTTCCTGACAAAGATGAATGACACACAAATTCTTGAACATCTTGAGTTATTCTCGGATTTGATGGAATAGTAGAGACAAAAATCTGAGTGAAAATGTGGTATTTGTATCTTAGTAAGAGAGAGAGAGAGAATCTTTTAGTCAAAATGTATTTTTTACAAATGAATATCCCATGCCCTTATCATTGTCTCTCTTTTCTATTTATATGGGACATGTTTCTATGATACCCTAATAGTACAAGTGCAGAGAATATCCAATAGAATATTCCCTTTCAACATTCTATCTTGAAAACTAGTTGTTACAGCTCTATCAACGGTGCTCGACCTCACCCTTATTGACAACTCGACCACGACTCTCGTCGACTCTTCGACTATGGATTTTGCTGCTTCTTGGCCATCTCGACTTACAACGACTCGAGAATTCTTCCTATAGTATTATCTTGTCTTAGAATATTCTAAGGGTAAATTTTGACCTTTACATTTTGATTTTGAGATAAAGATACTAATCTCACATAAAATTTGGGATTGCATTTATCCCATGTTTGATTATGGATATTACTTATTAGCTGATACCAGTATAAGTTTTTGTACCAAGAAACTTGGTTTTAGCTATCCCACATTGGATGTAGGCTTATCCCAGGATTACAATCTTGCAATTATTAATCCCTAGATAACTCAGATTGGAACCAAACGACCCCTTAAAGAACACAAGCAGAACTACACAATTGTTACCTAGATCATATATAGAGATAGGAGGAGTATTTAGAAAGAAGCCAAAACATATCCATTTGAAATCCAGGCTTTCTTGCTATGTCACATGTTGTGTACTGTTCAGTAATTATTCAGCTGAATGTGACAACCCAAAAGGGGACCAGAAAACAAATATTTTTTTATTATATAAAGAGAAAGGGAAGCCAAACTTAAACTGAAGCCCGAATACATTCTCGCACAGAAAAAAAGAATAGATTCAATCAAAGGAATCATCATGAGTCATTGTACGGTACCAACTTGGAATCCAAGGCACCTAAGACAAGAACAAGCAGTAGAAGCAGAAGAGCCGAACAAATACCCTCACGTGCAGAATCAGCAGAATCAGATTAATCATTTTATGCCCATGTATATATGCTCCCTTAATTACCCTTCAATTCTTTGAACAGTTTTCTTGAGCTCCTTTTCTAGCTTCATTCTTCTTACCAAATTCACTCTTTGTTCAAATAATCAGAATTTTTAGTTCAGTGAATTCAGCCAAAAAGAAAAAAAGGCTGGAACTACGTACAACTTGGACAAGTTTTTGGTGCTTTCAATCCATCCTTCGTTACTGGTCCAATACGTGTTATAGGTCACAAGTTCAACCCGTCGAAGCAACCATTAATGCTTGCATTAGGGTAGAATATCTACATCACACCCCAAGGGGTGTAACCCTGGACCCCGCGTGAGCACGGGATATTTTATGCACCGGGTTACCCTTGATTCTTTTCTTGATTTACATGTAGTGTGCTTGGGAAAAAACTTTCGTGAATATTCCTAGCAATATTATTAGATCCTCCTGATGATTAAATACATGCTTAATATAAGTAAAAAATTTCAGGTCCAAGTGTGAAAAAGTTGCAGAGCTGACATGGGAAAACCCGCAGATAGGAATGCAAGGAGTTGGGGGCATCCTCTCCATGTCTCAAACAAAACCAACAATATTGGGAAGAGCCGGCGATACATTAGAGTCTATCGTGAATCAAGCAACATACCCCGGGCAAAATCAGACTTCAATTCAAAATTATGGCCAAAATCAGAATCTGAAATTCGGGATGTGTGTAGGACAATGGGGCGAGAGTTCGCAACATCAAATGGCGCCTCCTCCTTCCACACGTACAGGAGGAGCAACAGTGTTGGCTAAAAAGAGGATGAGATCAGAATCTGACCCCCAATATGGTGGAAATTTAGTAGGAGAAGATGATTATGCAGAAGGTAGCGCATGTGCAAGTGCCAGCGCAACGTTCTGTAGGGAGAATGACACCACTATGGTGACATGGCCTTCATTTGATGAATCTTCTCGTAGCATTAAATCCAAAACTACTTGTGACGAGGATTCTGCGTGTCACGATGGTGGCTCGGTAAGCAAATTCTACTAACAACTTCTTGTACTAATATAAATATATATACCTCTAGAGAGAATAAAGCTAGCCAGTAGCCTGGTTCGGGTTCGGTTGAACCTAGTAACTTTTGTTCTAACATGTAATTGTTTTCATCAAATGTAAAAAGAAATATTAAGTTTAGAACCTAGTTATCAACACTTGAAATCGTCATTCTAGAATTCAGAATCCATTAAATTAATTAAAAACCTGGCACCGCCTCATGAGAATATGTCAGGTAAATTTGATTGCAAATCAAATTTCGCTTGTAGCAGGAAAACAAGGAGGAAGAACATGAAACAAAAGGATCCAACTCATCAAGACGCAGCCGAGCAGCAGTTGTTCATAACCAGTCAGAGCGGGTATATACACACTTTGCATTTACTCTGCCTAATTATAGGTATTACATGAACATATGTAGCTACGTACTAATAGCATATTGTTGTGTTGTTGTATTGTTTGGTACAGAGACGTCGAGATAGAATTAACCAAAAGATGAAAGCTCTGCAGCGGTTGGTACCAAATGCAAGTAAGGTGCGTTATATATAGTCACATATTAATAAGAGTAGTGAACATTAAATTGAGCTTAGCTGACCAAATTTTGATACAACTAATGTTGAATTGTGCAGACAGATAAGGCATCAATGCTTGATGAGGTAATAAACTACTTAAAGCAGCTACAAACACAAGTTCAGTTGATGAGCAGTGCAAGAAACATGGCGCCACAAATGATAATGCCGCTCGGAATGCATCAACATATTCAAATGTCACTACTAGCAAGAATGGGAATGGGCGTTGGTCTTGGCATGGGCATGGGAATGTTTGACATGACTGCTTTAGCTCGCGCTGCTACTGCTCCTCATCAGTCTCTTACAACGCATCCCCTCATTCATACAAATCCGATCGCCAATCCCACTAATCCATTCATCCCACCAGCCTTCGCCATGCCTGCAGCCCCAGCTATTCCTTCAGCCGCACAAGCTAATACTGTCGGCAGGGCGACAACTGCTGTTACACCGGCCCCCTATAGCGCTTTTCTAACGCAAGTAAGCAGTCTAATTACTTCTTGATTGTTATTGTTAATTAGTAGATCAAGCTAAGTAATTAGAAGGTGATCAATATATGTTGAGACACAGTATAAATCAAAATTAACAGTGTGTTCTCACTAATAATTTAAGTGTTTGGGCGAGATATTTTCTCCAAAGGTGGTTAATATTAGAATATACAAGAATCTTATCGTCATTGAACAAAAAATTCAACATGTTTGGCCCATGAGAAGGCTCAGACCCGCATGAGGGGCATATTGAGACATTTATATTATTAAAAAAAAAAGACAGCGCTCGGTGCACGAAGCTCCTGCTATGCACGGGATCCGGGAAAAGGCCGGACCACAAAAATTTATAAAAACTTAATATTATAACTAAGTACTCCCTTATTAGACGTGAGATCTTTTTAACAACTTATATAAGCTTAAATTGGATGAAATGTTCACAAAATTAACATAGTTTTTATATTCTAGTTTTGAGAAGATTTTATAGTAGTGATTTACAATCTCTGTTTTACGTTTTATTATATGGTTACGATGTCGACAGTCAATGGACATGGAGTACTTCAACAACATGGCAGCTTTGTATCGGCAGCAAGCTAATAGTCACTCTACGCAGACAACAGGGAGCAAACTCAACCAGGGAAATCTCAATATCCAAGGTCAAAGGCAGTAGAATATGACAGTTTATGTTATTTTATGATATGAACTTCTTATTTGTGTCGAAGAATTGCAAGGCTATTAGATGACAATATATTGCTCATCGAATATCTTTCTAGAGTTGACAAGAATTGATGTTCATGCAGTTGTATAAACTTTGTATTCAGTCCAATATAAATGGTAGTTTAATTTTACGTATGTGTTACAATTTCAATATTCTACCATTTCAAAAAAAATCTTAGCATGGTCAACGATCAATATTTGCGGTCATCTGAAATGAACAGAGCTTTAAAAAAAGATATTCCCTCTGTTTTATTTTATATTACGGTATTTGACTAAAAACAGAATTTAAAAAAAAGTAAAGAGATTTTTAACACATATAAAAAGTATCTTTAGAACTTAGTCTTATTCCGTAAAATTATCAGCAAAATACCTCCCTAGCTTCATTACTATTTACTCCCGAAGAGAGGGCAGTTTCTTATTTTCCTCAAACAATTGAATTTAAAAAAAAAAAAAGGAAAAAGAAATTACTGTACTTCATAAAAACTGCCGACAAAGTTTGTTAATGTTAAGCCAGAAGAAGCTATTTTTAAATGAGTTTGGTGAAGGTCACTCTCAACTCTCAAAGTCTCAACCAAAACATCAACACATTCTTCTCTTCCTTGAGCATTAATTCACTTGTACGAAATAGGTTCACAAATTTGAAATCAGAGGAGCTTCTTCACGAGTCATGACCTTTTGTTTTCAATCACAATAAGTAGGTAATGAGAAAATTACTCTAAAATGACAATGTCCCTTTTCACTCAAATTGGTATCATCACGTTGAGTGACGCTGTCACACTACCCTTTTCATATCCCACAATATAAGATAATATTAGGTATGTTGTTGTTGTTGGTATCATCATGTTTACACGACGCATACTTTTTTAGTCACAATCTATATATGTGGATGTTTTGAAATGTTTAAAAGCATTATACTAATTGTAGAATTACTTTATACAAATTTCAATTAAAAAACTCACTTAACTATTTAAATTTTAAGCATTAATATGATGCTCTTCTTAGCTATCTATAACTTTCTAACCATTAATTCACTTTTACTTATGTTATAATTCTGTATTACGAGCAAAACACTTAACTACTTAAATTTTAAGCATTAATATGGTGCTCTTCTTAGCTATCTGTAACTTTCTAACCATTAATTCACTTTTACTTATGTTATAATTCTGTATTACGAGCAAAACACTTAACTACTTAAATTTTAAACATTAATATGGTGCTCTTCTTAGCTATCTATAACTTCCTAACCATTAATTCACTTTTACTTATGTTATAATTCTGTATTACGAGCATAACATTTGAATTAACATCTTGAACTCTGATACATGGTTGAATAATGTCGAATAAAATCGGGTGAATGAGAATTATTCATTTTAGGAAACTCCTTTCTTATACATGAAGTTGTTTCTCTCTCCAATATTATGGTTGAACCCCGAATTTTAATGAGATTCAAAAAATTTTGAATTTGTAACCTAAGCAATTTTCAAACTAACTTTGTCATTACAAGGGAATTCAATAGTTAATATAAAAAAAATTATTTTCACCCTACTATATTTGTGCTGAGGATTCAATTGAACCCTTACCTTTCTCGGTTGTGGCTCTGTCACTGCGGTCTCTCCCTCGAAAGGGAACTGTTTGACCAAAAAAATGATAATTCTTGGTTAAACTAACAAATCAGTTATTAAGAAGAGTCAATCCTAGTTAAAGCTAGTAACTCCAAATCTTAGATGAATAATATGAAGAGTGATACAACAGAATAAAAGCGTTATCAATAAATGCGTCAAGATGCGGTAGTATGCAAGAAATATCAAGTATTAAATAACATTAAATGACAATAAATATAAATAAGGAGGAAGATTCACCCAACATTGAATAGGGTGAAGGATTCATTTCTCTCACAATGATGATGACAAGAATATGAAAGAGTATTATGCACTTTTTTGGATCTGATGGAAATGACAATAGATAATCCACAAAAGGTTGAATCTCGTCAAAAAGCAGTTCTTTGTATTTTTCGTGAGAGCTTATCCTTTTACAAGTGTTCTTATCATATAGAATATTACATGTCTTTCCCTCATCTTTCCTTATATTTATATGGGATATTCCCAAAGAACCTTAAAGTACAATCAGAGAGAATATTCGACAGAATATTTCCTCTGAAGATACCAGTACAAAACTAGTTGTTATTCCCAATTTACTACTCGACCTCGACAGTGAGTGGTAGCTAGGCTGTTCAGTTCATTATATTACTGGCCGACCTCTACCACACCACTTGTAATGGTTTGCAAGTCGCGCTTAACGTCCTTTTCTGCACGACTTAGTCCTCAATATGTTTTTGACCCATACAGTTAGACCCTTCGCTTACCGAGGTCGCCCTTTGGTCGACCTCATTGAGCAGACTTCGTCGTGTGTGATCGAAAAATTCAAATTGAGGGAATTGAGTGGAAAGGATCTTGCATGAGATGGCAACGTGGCGCTTTAAGAACCACAACTCAATGTGAGGTCAGCTTAGGGTGACATCACTGCTGCATGCATCATCATCGCGCGTCTTCCTAACGCGCCACATCGCTTCCCGTGCCACTACCATTTCGATTCCCATGCACCTAACGGTTGGTGTTCTCAGTTTGAGTGCATGTGCTCTATAAATACGGGTGGAGAGCCACTTGATTTAATCTTTCCATTTTCCAGTTTTCTGAGCCTTCGCTCTTTCTTCCTTTCTTCTCCTTTTTGTGTTCTTTCCTTAATGGCCTCAATTTTTAAACTTTCTGATTCGAGTGACTCCCATTGTTTCTGCCCATCTTTGAGTTTTTATCTTCAGCACTCATGATCGACCAAAGATGGTTAATACTTCTCATACTTCTGATGTGGCACCTGAGCCCACGCCTTTATCAGTGAGGATTCCCCTCACGAAGATGATGTCGCTATCGTTGTTGAGGACGATAGTTTCCTTACCGTGGAGGAAATCATTCCTCATAATAATGAAGTGTCACGACCCAAATCGATGGGCCGCGACAGGCACCCGGTACCTTACTCAACCGAGTACCTATGTAACGTATCTTTCGTATCATGCTATCATGGGTAAATGATCCAAAGAGGCTATCGTGATATAAGTAGAATAAGACATGGAGAAATACTCGACATTGGACGATCCAACATGTAATCCAAACTTATACATATGACGTACGGGCCTATAAGGCCAGCATGATCCTTTATATACTCAAAACATAGGCCGGCAAGGCCATACAAGAATCCGTATACATGACATCTGTCTACAAGCCTCTAAGAATACATAATATCGTAAAAGTCAGGACAGAGTCCCGACATACCAAACAATACACGTCTAAATCATACTAACCAAACAAACAACTCCGAAGCAAATAGAGCGTACCAACATCTTCCGCTGAGCTGATAGCCTACTCGGAGGGCTCTCGACTTGTCTATCAGGACCTGCAGGCATGAAACGCAGCGTCCCCAGGCAAAATGGATGTCAGTACGAATAATGCACCGAGTATGTAAGGCACATAAATAAGTACATAAGAGACATGAAAGAAATATAGAGTACATGACTCAACCTGTAAGTCTGGACAACTCTGTAAATCATGAAATACTTATAGTGTCATGCATATGCGTATGAATATCATGTCGTGCATAGGTACATGTGATGTTCATAATATCATCAAGCCTCTGAGGCATCCCATCATATTATCTCGGCCACTGTGGGATAAATCTTCAACGTATACCAGCTGATCAGGTGGTGGTGCGTATATAACGTCGTAACTTTTTTCATATCCCATATATATAACGCTATCTGGTCATGGTTCAATGTGCATGTATAAATACATGAAATGCATATGAAATACGTTAATAAGATTTTCTCGGAATGCCATAAAAATCAATATGCCTTTCGGATAAACTTTATCAAATACGTATTTTCTGAGACCCATGAACAGAAGATATAATAATAATTCACATGGGGAATCAACAATATAGAGACCCCTCGTATTTCTATGAAAATAGTCATTTATGAAAGTTTCATATTTTGCTCGTTTCATTCGTATTATTTGGATCATGCCAAAAAGAAAAAAGGGATAGCCTTAACATACCTGGAGTAGGGAAAAATATGTATAATATTCTTGAAAAAGGTTGCACCGTACTCCTTTAAAATCACAAAATTATACGTTGCTACTGTGCCCAGAAATCACTTGTAGCGTTAGAAATGAAGAAATATTTCTTCACGTCTGGTTGTAGTGCTTTCTTAATGGATAACGTTTTGGATTGCAAGAATGCTAATGTATTTGGTTGTAGGAACTTTGTAGGAAAATTCATTGCTATGGTACTAAACCTCCTATCTTATTGTAGTCTTGAAAACATTAGAAAAATGAAGTAGTGATCCATTTGATTAAAATATTAAATTTGTTAGAGATGAAGTAGTGTATATCTGAAACACTAGTTGCCACCTAAGGTTATATGAATACTTAGTCATATGTAGAAATAGTGGGTTACTGCCACATTTGGGGAGGGGGTTTGGTCTTATCTGATAATTTGTTACTTAATTAGGTAATGTTCCGTTACTCGGTAACTAACTAATTACTCGAATAATTAATAATTGTTTCAAATTACTTAAAATTCTACTTATTTTTAATACACTTTATATATCCTACTATTATGGTCATATACTAGTCCAAAAATATCGGGTATTAACGTTTGGCCCGAATTTTATCCCAACATGCCAAACTTGGACAAAAATTTATTTTCTTTGACTTGCTTCCCCTTTCACCTTCACGAATTTACTCAACACTTGTTTGAAATAGCATAATCCTTATAATCTCCAAATAATCTTTTCCTTGGACTGATTTCAATTACCTTACGACAAATTCAACGTACAATACTACAGGGTGCAACATCGTCGTAATTTAATACTACGAAGCATAACATCATCGTAATATCATACTGCGGAACGTAATATCGATGTAATATTACAGGGTGTAACATCATTCTCCCCTTTGGAACATTCGTCCTCAAATGTTGATTGATACTCTTATCATTTTCATAACGTATAGCTCTTATGAATACCTCAATTCTTTCCTTTCCATTTAGGCAGATGTTCTGTGAATAAATCCAAAGGTCAGGGCATTCACCCCTTTAGGCCTCTTTCCTACACCATGACTTGTGATCGAATTCCTTTTCAATCTCGTAACTGTTGCTACCTTCTATCATGCAGCCTCTACGATATTGACCTTGTAAGTGTGCTTATGCGACTCTTCTCTCCTTTTTCCTCCAGCTTTTAGTTAATCTCTAGGCCTTACTTTGTAAATATATACAAGGCTTTATAGGATGCCTCTCTGGGCATCTATAGGTGTACTGAAGTTCTTCGCTCAGTACTTTGTAGAACTTGCGAATATGGTATATCTTATTTCATAGACCTTGTTATCCATTCGTATGACTTTACTGCCTCTACGTAGGTCATACTATACCATAATTCTTACTTCGATTTATCGTTACTGAGGTCTGCAACCAACTCCAGGTTACTCTTGTTGCTTATCCTTAAGACTGATGGTCTAATCTCATCTCATACTATTGGACTTTTATCCATCTATTATTGATCCACCTTAATATTGATTCATCATCTACCACTGATAAATTGATCTTTTATGTAACACCGCCACTAGGTATCGCATCTCATTGGGGACATCAAGAGTAATTAGGTTGATCCTAGGGGTGATACTATACTTCCATAACCGTATTTTATAGCATCCCAATGTGACTCACCTAACGTTTTTAATTTCGTACAATCCATGAAATCCTCTTCAAATCATTACTCAGTCGAAAGACCAAACGTCATCCTTTATCTATCACAATCACGCCCTTATTCCACTACCAGGCAACATTCCATCTCTTCTAAATGCTACTAGTCTTATAGCCTGTTTGGCCAAGCTTTTGTTTTTGGCCAAAAGTGCTTTTTTTGGCCAAAAGCACTTTTGGGCAAAAATTGAGGTGCTTGGCCAAGCTTTTGGAAGGAAAAAAAAGTGCTTTTGAGGAGAAGCAGAAGCAGTTTTTGAGAAGAAGAAAAAAGTAGCTTCTTTCCAAAAGCACTTTTCTGAGAAGCACTTTTGAGAAAAATACACTTAGAAGCAATTTTCAAAAGCTTGGCCAAACACTAATTACTGTTCAAAAGTGCTTTTCAAATTAATTATCCAAACACAAACTACTTCTCACCAAAGTACTTAGAAAAGCACTTCTCAAAATAAGCTGATTTTAGAAGCTTGGCCAAACAGGCAATTAGACTCCTTGGAGTTCATTCTGGCTATACTGAGCCTCTTATAACTTAGAGAATACATCAGCTATCTTATTTTCATGAGCTATTCCAAGAACTTATCCATTCTTGTCACCTTTTCACTCACTTTTTCTTATCCTTACTCATGTCTTCCTAAAACCTTGTCTCTCTACCATACTTTAGCTTGCGACCTACACATATCTATTCATACTTGTTCGCAACCTTCCTTTAACTTGCTTGTAGCATAGATTTCCTTATGTTATTTTGGAACATCAAGCGAGACATCACATCGTCTCTAACTCTTCTTTTACTATCTGATTAGACCTTTCGGTACTTAGAAACCATAGGCTGGAAGGTATGCCACTATCATTCCTGGGTACTGGATCCTCGCGCTTCTAGACTTTTATCCGTAATATGGACTATTCACAACCTTTTTCATTTGAGTATTTCGTACGTTGTTCGCCTTTACCTTTTTTACCTTAAAATCTTGCATCATATCTTTTATCTTTTTCATGACCTTCCTTCCACATAGGTATAATTCACATTTACAACTTGAAGTTCTATCATAATACTTGCATCTCTAGGGCCTATACAACCCGGTGGGAGCTCCATACTGAATTCTTATGAAGCTGGTATTTTTCTAACTAGATTTATCATAGAGCCGTTATAGAATATGGTTGTTGTATTATCCCTTTGGTAAATCTGATATTAAGGGTGATCCTATAATGTTCTCAATCACGATTTCTATAATTTTTGGGGTCTAGTAATCAGATTCTTGATTTACTTTGCTGATGTATCTCCTTAGTTTCCTCTTTTTTTCTGATCAGCTTTTATGTGGGCTTAAGCTACCTCCCGATATGCGGTTCATAGTATTAGTTATTACATTTATCCTTTCATGGGCGCTGAGGAATATCCATGATACAATCCTTTAATAATGCAATTCTTCGTCTATGACCTAGGCTCAATTCTTTATTTTAACTTATACCGGAATCTTTTACGGTTTTATATGTTGCATGTATAAAACTCCAAACTCTTAAGTGCGTTCATAACGTAACTAACTCTGGATCATGAATTGAATATTTCTTTTTGTTCTATCTCAGCTTTCTTCAAACGTAAGCAATTACTTTTCCTGGTCTTTATACCCCCTTCTTGCGTGCATACTTAACTTATCTTGGTGCCCACGTATATTGGAATTCCATACAACTCATATGATCTTGAATATCACTTCTGATTTTACTTTCCGTTCATTAGCCACAGTATGTGTCATTTTCTTATGGAGTGCCATACAATGTTGTTGTGAGACTGTTGTTATAAGACCAGTTCCTCCTTAGGTCACAGCTTAGGTTGAAGCCTTCTTCCTTATTTCCTCAGCTAGTATTTCGTTGTAGTACTTAGGGAGAACCCTTGACTCTCATAAAGTTGTGAGCTTATTATGGACCTTTTGATGTCCTTCCTTGCTTAAAATTATCCGTAGATGCTTACCTCCATGCCCTTGTACTTGTAGGGTTGCTTCTGAACTGATGTTTTGACTGTTTTCCCAGTGGCTTTCTCTTTTATTTCAGTAACACTCATATGGTACATTTAACTACCCCAACTCCTATCTAAATATTTCTCCAGTATTACAATGACATTATTGCGAGGCTGGATTCATTATATTGGTTTTTACTATGTTTATCTTGTTCACCAGCCCATAGTGATTTCTAGTACTCTGGGGTCTAACTTTTCCTTCTAGTAGTCGCGTTGGAGTCACAAACTTATTTCTCGAAATGAGGATACAACTTTATGGCCTATACTCTTTTGTTGTCTCAAGCCCTGGATCCTCTCATCTTTTCCTTCACTTAACTATATACTATAATACCGTAATCATTTTTTTACCGTTGTCATCCAAGTATCACATCTCACTCATAATGTTCATTATCCCTCTTCGGACTTCCCTGCTAATATTTATATCTATCACTTTATTATGAAAATTTTAACAAGACATTCTTTTGCTTTTACCTCCCCTTGCTCCATCTACATGCTCTTCGGTTTGCCTAACATTCTTTCTTTACTAGGGACGGGAGCCATACTAACGTAACATTTATCCTTTCAAGGCTTCCAGTGCCTATATTTATAGTACTCATATCTAGCTGTATTATTTCAGAGTGTACTATCTGGGTGTCTCACAAGGAGATTATGTTAGCACATCTACAATATGCTTTGGAAATGTCAACAAACGCAAGCAATCCAACCATCATTTTGGGTTACTCTAACCCCAGTCGGTTCCTGATATTCGTCATTTTTTTAACTATTTCTATTAGCTCCCGTGGAGCATAATTGAGATGGGTGTGACTAATTGTACATACCTTTGTTACAATTGAAGGTATCTCGAAATGCTTCTATTTCTCTGCTTGAATTTTAAATACTGTTAATATTCATTAACTGGGTACCTCGTACCCTTCTTCACCTTGCTTTTTTTACTTGCTGAAACTTGTGTCTACCTTCTGATTCTCTTATTCCTTTTTACCGTAAGAATGGATAGACATTCTTGCCTTAGGGATCATTATCAAGAAACTTACACGTCTTAGTACACATATGGTCTGTTGAATACCTCAAATTTATCCATCGTAAGCATGATGCAAGAATCGAGTTCCTTCCACAACTATATCTCCTACCGACCATCTTTCTGAATGTAGGCACCATTGTATTATTAATAAGATAGAATTTAGGAAATTGAGTTCTTACAACTGAGCTCTACCACACGATCTAGAGTAAGAAGAAAGAGTGACAGTCCAAAATGCCATGTAGCCTCTTGCTTATGAGTGTGGTGCACGACACACCCATAAACAAGACTCTACTAGACACGGCTTGTAGACTCCCTAGGACAGAATTGCTCTGATATCACTTTTGTCACGACTCAAACAGATGGGCCGCGACGGGCACCGGGTACCTTACTCAACCGAGTACCCAGTAACGTATCTTTCATATCATGCTATCATGGGTAAATGATCCAGAGAGTCTATCGTGATATAAGTAGAATAAAAAATGGAGAAATACTCAACATTGGACGATCCAATATGTAATCCAAACTTATACATATGACGTAGGGGCCTATAAGGCCAGCATGATCCTTTATATACTCAAAACATAGGTCGATAAGGCCATACAAGAATTCGTATACATGACATCTGTCTACAAGACTCTAAGAATACATAATATCGTAAAGGTCGGAACAGAGTCCCATCATACCAAATAATACACGTCTAAATCATACTAACCAAACAAGCAACTCCAAAGCAAATGGAGCGTACCAACATCTTCCGTTGAGCTGATAGCCTACTTGTAGGGCTCTCGACCTGTCTATCGGTACTTGCGGGCATGAAATGTAGCGTCCCCAAGCAAAAGGGACGTCAGTACGAATAATGTACCGAGTATATAAGGCACATAAATAAGTACATAAGAGACATGAAAGAAATATAGAGTATATGACTCAACCTGTAAGTCTGGGCAACTCTGTAAATCATGAAATACTTATAGTTTCATGCATATGTGTATGAATATCATGTCGTGCATAGGTACACGTGTTCATAATATCATCAAGCCTCTGAGGATATCCCATCATATCATCTCGGCCACTGTGGCCAAAATCATCAACGTATACCAGCTGATCAGGTGGTGGTGCGTATATAACGTCGTAATCTTTTCCATATCCCATATACACACACACACACACACACACACACACACACACACATATATATATATATATATATATATATATATATAACGCCATCTAGTCATGGGTCAACGTGCATGTATAAATACATGAAATACGTTAATAAGATTTTCTCGGAATGCGATAAAAAGCAATATGCCTTTATCAAATACATATTTTTCTAAGACCCATGAAACAGAAGATATAATAATAATTCACATGGAGAATCAAGAATATAGACACCCCTAGTATTTCTATGAATAGAGTCATTTATGAAAGTTGCGTATTTTGCTCGTTTCATTCATATTATTTGGATCATGCCAAAAAGAAAGAAGGGATAACCTTAACATACCTGGAGTAGGAAAAAATCCGTATGATATTCTTAAAAAAGTTTGCACCGTACTCCTTTAGAATCGCAAAATCATACGTTGCTATTGTGCCGATAAATCTTGTTGGTTGAAGAAATTACTTGTAGCGTTATAAACGAAGAAATCTTTTTTCACGTCTGGTTGTAGTGCTTACTTAATGGCTAATGTTTTGGATTGAAAGAATGTTAATGTCTTTTGTTGTAGGAACTTTGTAGGAAAATTAATTGCTATGGTACCAAACCTCCTATTTAATTGTAGTCTTGAAAACGTTAGAAAAATGAAGTAGTGATCCATTTGATTAAAATATTGAATTTGTTAGAAATTAAGTAGTGTATATCTGACACATTAGTTGCCACTTAAGGTTATATGACTACTTAGTCATATGTAGAAATAGTGGGTTACTGCCACATTTGGGGGTTGGTCTTATCTGATAATTTGTTACTTAATTAGGTAATGTCCCGTTACCCGGTAACTAATCAATTACCCGCATAATTAATAATTGTTTCAAATTACTTAAAATTATACTTATTTCTAATATACTTTATACATCCTACTATCATGGTCATATGGTACCTTGTATGGTACTAGTCCATAAATATCGGGTATTAACGCTTGGCCCAAATTTTATCCCAACATGCCAAACTTGGACGAAAATTTATTTTCTTTGACATGCTTCCCTTTTCACCCTCACGAAATTACTCACCACTTGCTTGAAATAGCATAATCCTTATAATCTCCAAATAATCTTTTCCTTGGACTGGTGTCAATTACCTTACGACAAATTCAACGTACAATACTACAGGGTGCAACATCGTCGTAATTTAATACTGCGAAGCGTAACATCATCGTAATATAATACTGCGGAACGTAATATCGATGTAATATTGCAGGGTGTAACATGAAGCTAGGTCGGATTTCTCGAAATCGTCTATGGAGGAACATGAACCAGTGCTGTCTGAACTGGACGCAGCTGCTTTGGCCGACCTTAGGGCTAAATACAACATCCCAGCCCATGTTGACTTGGTCCCGGCTGGCAAAGACGTAGTCCATATCCACCGCCCTGGGTATTGCGTTTTCTACGCGTAGCAATTCTGGGATATTCTCTTCCTCTTCCTCCATTGATGGAGGAGTTTTGCCAATATTACAACATCTGTCTGGCCGAGATCTCTCTGTACATTTACAAGCTTTTCTTGATGTTGATAAAATACGCGGAGCTGGCCAACCGTGTGGTTTCTATTCGTCACCTTCTACATCTCTTCGTACCGAGTTTCCTTAGAGGTACAATGTTGCATCTTCTCCATCATAGGACCAAAGGAATGGTTGTGAGGATGGACGATAGGGCCAATCATCATTTCTTGTTCCACTTCTTCTATATTAAGATTGAGCACGTGGTGGCGAACCCCAGCGGATTCCCTAAAATGTGGAACTTTGCCCGTAAGTGTCTCTATTAGCTGATTTTTCATCTTGTTTTGTTTTGTCGACGACCTAACCACTCCTCTTCTTCTTTCGAACAGCCGAGAGAGAGCCTCATATGTTGGTCGCTGACATTTGGGGCTGGGTGAGCCAGATTTTACCCCACACGGTGGCGATTCGCGAGTGGTTGTCGTTCCATAAGAAGTCTGGTCGTAAACCCTTGTGACTGGTAAGTTATTCAATTTGATCCTCTGTTAATTTTTTGTTAATGTCATTCTCTTGTTACCTCTTTTCTTTAAGTTAAAATTCTTTGTTTTCAGGTCGGAGGGCTTCAAAGAAGACCAAGGCTCCTACCCCCGCCTTTCATCAGTCGGGTGCCTCCACGGGGTCGCTGCTTGCTGCAGCCGCAAGTGAGCTTGCTCGGATTTTTTCTCCTTCCCAAACCTCGGCTCTCATGGTTTTAGCCGCCGAATAACGGTTCCCTCGGCGAAGACTTCGACTTTCCCCTGTTATGCACTTGGTGGATGAGTCCTCGCCGAGCGAAGGTGAAGCAGTTCCGTCAAAAAGACGAGGGATGGAGGTTGGTGGTGAGGCAGTGGGGACCGAAGAGTCAACAAGGGGCGATCCCGAACCATCCATGGCTGTGTCCGAGGGCGGCGTGTCCTTAGACACTGAGATTTTCCCCCTTCAGAAAGCGTATAAATAGCTGCCCTGCCCGGCACCGTCGTGGAAAGAGAAGAACGAGATGAAGCAGCTGAATTTAATCCGACAAGTAATCCGTCACCGTCAGGGCAAGCTAGCATCTCTTCCTCTACCGAGGTGAAGGGAAAAAGTGTGGACGTGGATGGCTATGAGTCTGGATCCGACATCAACTCCGAGGAGGTTCAAATGTATAAAGAAGGGTTCACTCGGGTGGAGGTGAGGATAGAGGGGAATACTCGCAACATAGTCATTCCCATCGACCTAGACTTATTGAAGCATGCGCAGAGCGTAGTCCCTTCTTTGGGTCCTCTATGTTCCCGTGCTGAGGATAGGACATTACAAACATTTGACGACAACGCCCTATTGTTGGGCATATCAGGAATGGTTTTGCGGGTAAATTTTCAAGTTGTTAATCTTTACATCCTTTCTTTTTCTCTTTTGTTTTTACTAACTTCTTTCTTCTCTTCTTTATTTGCTAGACCCTTATTTTGGAAATTGAGTGTGCCCGTGGGGAAGAGAAGATGAGGGCTATCTCTAAGAGAATGGAGTCGAAGTACCGTGAGTACCGTGCCAAGCATCATGAGCTATGACACTGACTTAGCGTGGATGGAAACTTCCAATCTCTTAGGGACGAGCTGAAATAGAAGGATGATGAACTCGTAAGGGTCATCCACAAATGCAGCGAGCTTGAGGGTTCGCTTAGGGATAAGGAGGACGAGCTTGAGGTGAGCAAGGGGGTCATGACTGAATGTGCCAATTTTCAGGCTCAAATGGCATCCCTGCGGGTTGAACTTGAGCAGAGTTTGATCCAGGCCAATGAGCTGAGTGACGAGCTAGTTGAGAAGATGACAGAGCTAGGCAAGGTCGAGGAAGCCAGGAAGGCAGCTTTAGCAAGAGTGGAGGCGACAGAGGAGGTCATTCGTGTCCTTCGGTCTGAACGGGAAAGTGAGGTGGAGGTGTCCATGCTCAGGGAGGCCAGGCTCGATGAGCGGATTGGAGGGCTTGAAGGAGAGGTTTCCAGTTTGAACGATCAGGTCCCCGCTCTTGAGGCCGAGAGGGCGCAGTTGTTGGCTTGACCATATTCCTCTCATACTTCCACCTTTCCCGACGTGTCGCGGGACTTGTACGAGAAATGGATCCATGCCAAGGCCCAGTTAGACATATTTAGGGACTTGATGGTGGCAAGGAGAGCTACCGAAGCTAAGTTTGATGGTGCTCATGCCAAGGTACGTGAAACTAAAATTGCCTGTGGTTATGATCCTGCTACGTCGAGGGCAGATAATGGCGAAGATGAATTAGACGGGATCGAGCAGGGTGCTTGGTATGACGATTAGTAGTTGGATGGTGAAGAGGGCGATGGTGATGATGGTGGAGATGACGCGGAGTAATACTTTGTAATTTGTCTTGTTTTTGTAGTCGTCTTTCTAGCCCTTGTAAGATACTTTTTGGATTGGAATGATCATAATTCTTGATGTACGTTTTTTAGTCTTCTATTTTTTCTTTGAGTATTTTCTTCAAGTGATTGCTTTGATTAGAAGAGTTGTGTGGGTATGTGCTAGCTTGAACATGGTCGAGTATATCTTTGATTGAATTTGGATGAAGTCCCATGTCGCCATAATTAACTCAAACGAGGTTAGATACAAATCAAACTCGGTATAGGTCGAGTATAAGCTGAATTCGAGTGAGGTGGAATATAACTCTTAATTTGTTCGAGCGAGCTCGAATGTGAGTTTATTCGAGCGAGCTCGAATGTTACTCTTTATTAATTCAAACGAGATCGAATGTGGGTTAATTTGATCAAGGTTTAATGCGAGTTTATTCGAGCGAGGTCGAATGTTACTTTTTATTAATTCGAACGAGGTCGAATGTGAGTTAATTCAAGCGAGGTCAAATGTTAGTTAATTCAAGCAAGGTCAAATATTACTCATAATTAATTGGAACGAGGTTGAATGTGAGTTAATTCGAGCGAGGTCGAATGTTACTCATTTTTAATTCGAACGAGGTCGAATATGAGTTAATTCGAGCGAGGTCAAATATGAGTTAATTCAAGCGAGGTTGAATGTTACCGTTATTAATTCGAACAAGGTCGAATATGAGTTAATTCGAGCGAGGTCGAATGTTACTAGTTATTAATTCGAACGAGGTCGAATGTGAGTGCCTTGATTGGTGTAGTGTTAAAATTGGTGCAATGTTAAACTTGGTGGATACATGCGAACATCATGTGTTTGAATACTTTGATTGCATATATATTCATTGGAGAAGTTTACATGTTTTTGTTTTTGGGAATGGTACTTCAGTACCAGCCTATCTAGTCCCTTCATTGGTCGACCTAGAGAAGTATTTGAGGGGTCGTACGATGAACTTGTGCTTAACTTCGAAATGCTCTCTCTGCCACCTCGTTAAAAACCTCCCCGAGAAAACCCAATTGGTACAAAACTCAGGTGAGGGAAAAAGAGTACGGCTCAGAGAACATCTTTCTTTAGAAGTTAAAGTACTTGAGGTGGGCGACGTTCCAATTATTTGGTAGTAATTTTCCTTCCATTGTTTCTAATTGGAACGACCCTTTGCTTGCTGCCGCCGTAATTTTGTGTTGGCCGTCCCAATTCATCCCTAGTTTTCCTTCCTGTGGATCCTTGATTGCATGTGTTTTGGATTTGAGTACATAGTCCCCGACTTTGAACGGTCTGTCCTTGGATTTTTTGTTATAGTATCGCTCTGCCTGTTGTTTCTGGGCTACCATTCTTACGTAAGCCATGTCTCTTCGTTCTTCGGCCTCGTCGAGGTCATGGCTTCTGCTTTTATCATTTCTTGGCCCGCTCCCATGTGAATACCTTAGACTTGGTTCTCAGACCTCGACCGGTATCACTGTGTCAGTCCCTTAGACTTATAAGTACGGTGTTTCTCCTGTGCTTGTCTTTGGAGTTGTTCAGTATGCCCATAGCACTTCCGGCAGCAACTCCAACCATAGTCCCTTGGCGTTCTCAAGTTTCTTATTCATGATATTCAATATTGACTTGTTGGAGGATTCCGCTTGTCCGGTTCCCCCGGGATGATATGGCGTGGAGAGTATTCTTTTGATATGCCATTTTTCGAGGAATTCATCGATCTTCTTTCCCATGAATTGAGGTCCATTATCACAACTGATTTCTTTGGGGATGCCAAAGCGGCATACACTGTTCCTCCATATAAAGGTGATCACTTCTTGCTCGCGTATTTGAGCAAATGCACCTGCTTCCACCCACTTAGAAAAATAGTCACTTAAAACTAAAAGAAATTGTACGTTCACTCATCCTGTTGGGAGGAGGACGATGATGTCCATTCCCCATTTGATAAAGGGCCAGGACAAAGTGACTGAGTGGAGGTGCTCGCCCGCTTGGTGGATCATGGGGGAGTATCTTTGGCATGGTTCGCATTTTTAACGTAGTCGGCGACCTCCTTTTTTTATTGTGGGCCTGTAGCAGCCTGCTCGTATAAGGCATCTGACTTGGGCTCGATTACTGGTATGAGCTCTGTAGTGACCTTCGTGGACTTCTTCTAGGATGCTCCGTGTGTGGTTTGGTCCTAAGCATTTTGCTAGGGGGCCGCCATACGTCCTTTTGAATAGGTCGTTATTGACGACGCTATACCTGGCGGCCTGCATTCTAAGCTTTTTGGCTTCTTTTTTTTTGGAAGCACGCTGTCCTGCAAATACGTGACAATACGATTGTGTCAGTGCCAAGTTAGGTTTATTGTGTGTACCTCGAGTTAATCGATCGACGAGTGGAGAAGAGTAACTACGTTTCCTTCTCTAGTTATGCTTTTAGTGGCTGCCGCTAGTTTGGCAAGGCCACCTGCTTCGATGTTCTGCGCTCAAGGTATTTGGTCAAGCTAGCATTCGTCGAACTCGGATAACAACTTGTAGTTTTTGGCCTGGTATTTCTGTAGTCTTTGTTCCTTGATTTGGAAAGTCCCTGTGACTTGATTGATGACGAGCTGTGAGTCACAGCATAGGACTACTCATTTTGTTCTGTACTTGAGTGCTAATTTTAATCCTACAATCACGGCCTCATACTCGGCCTCATTGTTAGTCATATCAGGGCATCTTTTGGACTGGCGAATTACTTCTCCTGTTGGGATCTCGAGACGAGTCCTAATCCGGATCCCGACGCGTTAGAAGCGCCATCGATGTACAGAACACATAGGTCGTGTATTTGGGGGGAAGTACGGGCGGCTTCCTTTTCGTCTTCGGGCATTATTTTTTAACTGAAGTCGGCAACGAAGTCGGCAAGCACTTGCGACTTTATTTTCGTTCGCGCCTGATAGGTTATATCGTGCTCTCTCAATTCTATGCCCCATTTTTCCAATCTGTCCGACAGTTGAGGTTTGTGCAGGATACTCCTTAGAGGAAAGGTCGTGAGCACTGAAATGGGGTGGTACTAGAAATAGGGTCTAAGCTTTCGTGAAGCTAAAGACCAAAGCGAGGGCTCGTTTCTCGAGGTGGGGGTACCTCGTTTTAGCGTCGACCAAAGTTTTGCTAATAAAGTAGATTGGAGATTGCGTACCTTTATTTTCTTGGGCCAGGACCGCACTTACCACCATATCGGACACGACTAAGTAAATGAGGAGACGTTCCCCAGGTTCCGCCTTATCAAGCAACGAGGGTGAAGATAGGTACTCCTTTAGTTCCTTTAAGGCGTCGACGCACTCGAAGTTTCATTGGAGTCCATTATCTTTTTTGAGTACGCCGAAAAATTTGTGGCACCTATCAGAAGACCGTGAGATGAATCTTGATACACTACTACAAAAAAAGTCTTTGGCGGAAATTATTTAGCGGCAGTAAGGTAATTATCGCTAATGGATTCTTTAAGCTAAAATATTCGCGGCATATGAATATTGGCCAGTAAAAGATATTCTTTAGTAACACTAAAAAAAATTACCACTAAAAATTATTTACTGAAACAAAATTTTGTTATTTTATATTTCCCCCCTGGCATATCTGCATGGGAAAAAGCGAACAAGTCTGCATTGTTAGCTAAAAACTGATGAAATTTACCTGGTTCTTGGAGCTTGTGGCCAATGTAAGCCTTTTTGATGTGGTCGTCTTTATCGAGTTGCACAGGGTCGAGGTCCTCCACAGTTGATCATGTGGCCTCTATGATTTCGGGATCCTTGATGACATATTTCCCTTCGTCACCACCTAACCTCGACCTCATTAATTGATATGCCTCTTCACCTTTGCCCTTCAATTGTTGGGTGTATGTGCAGTTTTGGGCGATGTCGTAGCATTCTTGGGCCATGCGTTGTTCGTTGCAGATGCTGAATACTCCCCACGGGGTGGGAAATTTGATGACTTAGTATAAGCTGGAGGGGATGCCCTTCATGGCGTGTATCCAAGGACGACCTATGTTGGCGTTGTCCGCCGTATCTTGATCCATAATGTGGGATGTAGTTTCCAAAGTAACACCGCCAGCTAGGACGGGTAGCGTTATTTCTCTAGACGTCCACTCATTTTCATTGTTAAAACCCGTTAGTGTGATGCAATGCGACACTATTCTATCCTTGAGCCGCACTTGTGCAAGAACTCGAGGGTGGATAATGCACGCGCCGCTTCCGTCATCGACCATAATACGTTTTACATCAGTATCTGAAATATGTAAAGTAATAACAAGAGCGTCATAGTGAGGAAATGTCAAACCGTGGGTATCCGACTCGTCGAAGATGATACTTTCTTCGAGGTCGTCACACTTTTCATGAGTGATTGACCATTTCAGCTTGTGGGTGGTCGTGAATTTTACGTCGTTGATTGAAGCGCCCTCGTCTCCTCCGATGATCATTTGGATGGTACGAGCTAGGGAGGGTGGTATTGTTGGACCACGATGCTGTTCGCGTTCTCGAGCGAAATTTTCCCTTCCTCAGTTACTCAACATTTCTTTCAAATGTCCCTGGTGAAGCATGTTCACGACCTCTTGCCTTAAGGCGATACAGTCCTCGGTTTTGTGGCCTTGTTCTTGATGGAATTCGCAGAGGGCGTTTGACTTTCTGGTATTTGGGTCGGACTTCATCTTCTGCGGCCACTTCACTTTTGGGCCGAGCTTCTCCAGGGCGTAGACTATTTCTGAAGGGGAAACACATAAATTGTGAGCAGATAGTAATGGAGGCATACCTCTTTCGCTTCGGTGAGTCCCTATTTGCGACCTGGACGGGCCATCACCGTGACGGGGAGACGGTATGACGATGGATCTGACATATGGTTGGTGCCTTTCACAGTTGAGACGTCAGTATAGCCTGAATGAACTCAAATGAGTCTAATACTAATATCATTTAGAAGAGATGGAATGCTTCCCTAATAGTAGAATGTGGGTTTAATTGTGATAGATAAAGGATGACGTTTGGTCCATCGATTGAGTTATGATTTGAAGAAAAAAGGGGGATTTCATGAGTTGTACGAGATTAGAATAACCCCCATAGGATGAATCACGTTGGTATGAAATACGGTTATGGAAGCATGGTATCACCCTTCAGGTGGATCAGTCTAATCATTTCAAATGTTCCCTTTCCTTGACTCTATTTGGACTGAGGTCAACCATTGAGTTGGTCCATTGAGATCGTCCTCGTCATCTCGTACCTCGGCACAGTAGGCGTTGTGTATCTCGTCCCAAGTTGTTGGGGGTATTTAATGAGTCGGCTTAGCAATTTTCTGGTCGCCCGTGAACCGCTCCTATTTAACCCATTTTGGAAAGCTGCTACCGCCATTCCCTCTGATACATTTGGAAGAGTCATTCTCACACGGTTGAATCGAGTGAGGAAGTCCCTTAGTCCTTCGCTGGGTGACGGTTTAATGGAGAATATGTCATTCACTCTCGCCTCTACTTTCTTAGCTCCATCATGGGCGGTAATAAACTTATCGGCCATCTCCTCGAATTTTTCTATGGAGCGAGCCGGTAACTGTGAGTACCAAGTTAGTGCTCCCCTGGTGAGGGTTTCACCAAACTTCTTCAGCAATATGGAAGACATTTGTTCTTTGGCGAGGTCGTTGCCTTTCACTACAGTGACATAGTGGGTCACATGATTCTCAGCGTCCGTCGTACGTCATATATTTTCAAATATGGTAGAATTTTGAAGGTTTTAGGTATGGAGTGTGGTTCAGATTCATCACTGTCGTTGCTCAACAAACCGGCCAGCGTCCCATTTTGGTAAGAGCTTTAGGGCGCCCAGTATGTTAAGTTATGCGACTTTTGTTTTGAAGATTTAACAAACTTCATGAGAGAACAAGTTAAGGAACCTGATACAATTAGTTCTCTTGCTTTCAAAGTAACCAGTCAAATGTCTGGTTCAATTCTCAACAAAATCAGATAAGGGAAAAGCAGAGGGAACATATATGGATCAGTTCCCCTGGTTGTCGTATAGTCAACTCTACAACTTTAAACATTCTCAAGACCTTAAGATCACAAGGTTTCAGGTTGGGATCCAGTTTAGGATATGGCTCAACTCTTCAGAGTCGAAGGAACAACTGAGGGAACAGGTCCTTACCAGTTCCCGAGGTGTCTGTGCGAAGTCAACTCTCCAGTTGGAAAATTGCTGCCTGCATACGCTACAGTACAGGAACAGAGCAACAATCACCTTTCTGTGAAAATATTTTTACCTACCTTGCTTACATCATTGTAAGTGATGTCACACATGTATTATTAACATCAAGGAAGGTAAAACAATCACTTGAACACTTGCAAATATTCTATCAAGTGCTAGCTACCACATCTCTCAAGAACAAAGCTACTACAACCTCAAGGACCAGATCCAAAGATTGAAGATATCTTAAGTCCTTATGTTGTTGAGTCTTTGTTATTTTGTTCTTCACTTATAATTCCTACTTAGCTTAGTTAGAAGCTTTGTGTAGGAAACTCTTCGTAAATTATAAACCCTTGTGTTTTTGTCTTGGCTAGAGTTAGTCATGGTGTAAAGTCTTTGTAATAGAGTTATTACAAAGTGACTTGTAATAGTGTTGTTACAAGTTAGTGAGTGATTAAGTCTTTGTAATAGAGTTATTACAAAGTGTCTTGTAATAGTGTAGTGATGCGTGGCTAGAATTCATGGTTTAACACGTTATATGCCTTACGTTTTATGTGCGTTAATGATAAAAATACACTTTTTATGTGCATAATGGAGTCTATTTCATGTGTAGGTTAATTGAAGATGGAAGCCGAGCTAAATGGATGCAAATACGTCAAAAATACGCTCAAGAGTCAAAAAGGAGCAACCCGGGCTATAGTGGGGCGTTTTGGCCTTAAAGCCAGGCCTAGCCTGGATATAGTGGGGCGTTAGACCCATAAAGCCAGGCCTAGCCTGGCTATAATGGGGCGTTTGGGGCTTAAAGCCTGGATCCCGGGTCCGGTCAATTCCGAGTTTTAAAGAGTTTTAAGTGTTTCCTGGTTGGAATAGAAGTCTCCTACATGTTTAGGGTTTATCCCAAACATATGAATAGACCCAAAAACACAACTTGAAAGCAAAAGAAGCCATTGAAGTGAAGAAAAACCTGTGGATTACTACTCAGTGAAGCAAACGTTGATTTTTATAGCTCTTATTTATTATTTTGTAGTTTAATTATGCAAGTTATTTTAGAATTGATTCGTATGAATATGAGTAGATAATTTTCTTAATCTAGGGTTTTGGTGGAACCCGTTGGGGGAAAAAATTATGGTGATATTAATATAGTTTGGTTGATTGTTCATCTCTATTTTTTTAACTACGTTCTTGTTGTAGTTAATTGAATGGCCATCAATTAGCTATGCCTATTTAGTATGTATATACTTGAGAGAGAGTACATATTTAGGTAATTGTTTGAACAACACCACTCCCAGAGTATAGACGAAAGTCATAACCGAGGGTTTAGAGGTTGGATTAGAGATAACGATACCTCGGGTGCAATCTAAAGTGCACTGTAATGCAATCTAGCGAGCGTAACTTGAGAGAGTGCGTCTAGTAAATTATTATAATTACTTGAGAGATATTTATGGTAGATAGAG